>CAIGRB010031157.1:19474-39124 GCA_903798255.1 Fraxinus quadrangulata | reverse complement strand
TACTCGAGCCGAGTCCGAGCAAAAAATTTCGACTCGTACCTTGACTTGTTGACACCCTAGCTAGGTCCGAGAAAAGTCAAATCCCATCTCTTAACTATCTCCAAGAAATCCACAACCTCACAGTCCCTGTCCACATTCTAACAAACACCTTAAATCTAGACACCAAGCATCTCATCATTTTCCCAGTCCACAAATCGAATTATAAACCCCCTATGGAGACCATCATCTAGGTTTAGGAAAAGTTAAAACCCCGTCTCTTAGCTATCTCCAAGAAATTCATCGTCATAGTTACTTTCCACATTCGGAGCAACCACCTTAGATCTAGACACAGAACATCCTAAATCATCAGTTTCCCAGTCCACAAACTGAATCATCAACCCCCTAAGGAGATCACCATCTAGGTCGAGGAATAGTGATACCCCAATCTCTTAGCTATCTCCAAGAAATCCACATCCTCTGAGTCTGAGTCACTATCCACTTTGGAAAAGACAGGCTTCAAAAGTTCCAATAAATCATAGAAAATTCTATTCTTCATCCCAACATTCCCTACAACCTCCCTGCTTCCAGTATTCTCCTTTTTTCACTTCATTGATAATGGCAACTCACGCCTTGCACCAACACGACTGTCAACTCCACAAATTCTCTCCTTCCGTTTCCTCTCAGTACTGCCATCATTAATATACTTAAACTTGTCCATTCATTCCATATTCATACTAATACCCAAATCTTCATCCCCACTCATTATCTTTACACATCTTCTCACCTTCTGTTCCCTTAACAACCTCCTCAGGTTCAATAGGTTTTCCCAACTCACAATTTTGGCTCACTCTAACAAGCTTTTCACTTTAACCAGCTACATAGCCTACATGCAACTCCGAAGTTTCACTGAATCCCTTGGATTCTCTAGTTTTTTGTGCCTTGCCATTTTTACCAAAAGCAACCAAATTTACAGTGGTTAATTCCTTACCAATGTGTCATCACTCAAATCAACGATCCTTAAGCTCTCACCAAGATCGACGGCTGTGGGTTCTCCAAAAGCATAAATATTTTGGACTTCAGAGGAGGAGCGAGCGTGCTGCCCGTAGACCGTAGGGGTTTGGAAATCTATTTCATCATCATCCTGAGGTATAATTTGTTCAATTGAACCTCTATCCCATACCGAAACCATGAATATTCCGGTAGGTTTGATCGGCGTCGGAGACGAGAAATCCGGGTCAGGGTCAGATTCCACATTCAGATCGAAGGGGCAGTTATCAAATTTAGCCTCCTGGGATGAGGTTGATTGGCAGAGCTTAATCAGTGAATCGAATCGTCGGTCGGGTTCCCCGACTTCCATTATTGCTGCAAAGTGTAAAATTTTAGGGGTTTTTTTTTTTCTGTCGAATTGGGATTTTTACAGAGTGCTGATTTACCCGCCTTTTTATATTCTTATTGTACGACCATGATTAGATGATCAAACTTTCCCGCCTGTTTTAATCAACGGTCCCACTCCCATTCAAAAAAACGCCGTCGTCTTGATAGATGTCATTCACATTGTAAATACTACCTCTACCCTATACTGTTTGATAAATTTATGAATTGTTTATAAAGAGGAATAATAATTAATTTCACAATATAATGAATAATAAATAAGTAGTAGTTTATGAATTTGTGATCAAAATTAATATTTAACTTTAAATGATTTTATAATTATAAATTGATTATCATTTCAATGTGCTGCTTTTCTTTTTTTCAGAGGACTTCATGATTAACAAGTATCATTTGGACCAAATACTTGAACGCTTAATCGAACATTTGTTTTCCCATACTATCACAAAGAATTCATGATCAATCATAAAATCAGATCAATAGAGAAATAATATACAAGACATCTACAGAGATGTTGAGTAGTACGACACAAAAGTTTTGGTCAACTACAAGAGTTAACTTACACTTATGATGTCATGCATAAGAGACTAGAAAAACATTCAAGTTTCTTAAATAATTCTTCGAAAATGCATGAAAAAGGACAATCTTACGTTGATTGCCACACAGGTTTGTTGATTGCATTTATTTAATAAATTCTAGGAAATACTCAGTTCCAAGTGATAATTTCTTGCCAAAAGAAAATTCTCAAGCACAAGTCAACAGTTCCCCAGCAAGCATAAACTCTTCAAATTACCATTTTTTCCGTCTATATAATACAATCTTCTGTCAACCTATACAAAAAACACCTGGGATACATACATCCCTCTTAGTTTCGTGTTTCTTGTAGGTTGAGGAAATAGAAACGAGGAAGAGAGGAGGGAATCATCAAACCTCATCTGGACCCGGTTTGCAAGGCACCAAAACAGCCCTGGTGAATAAAGAAAGGTCGGTTGGACGAGTGCCATCAGGGACGAGCAAGATGTGGGTACACTAAATTACTGCTGGTACTTGCTTGCATGGCAAAACTCGAAGTCGGGAGGAGTTCAGCCTGTGGGAAAGAGCTGTTGTATGGCACGTCCAGCAGTAGATCCTGTTCCGAGTTCTCATCAGCACATTGCAATGCGTCCAAATCCCGGGAGCCATTATCATTTGGCAATGAAAATAGATTCTTTGGGCCATTATTGTCTATTTGATAGTTGTGGTCATGACTCAACTTCATCAACACCCTTTTCGGGCTCTTCATCATAGTCCTCGCTCCTGAAAAATGTCATTTCTAAGAGGTCATTGCTACATGGTAGATAATGAAGTTGGGAAATCTAAGTAGTCTCGTCTATTATTTTCGATGTTACAAACATCTTTGGCAGTCAGAAAAATTCTTAACTAATGAATAGTCCCGAGGGTGACTAAAGATACGAGGAGCAATCCTTGCGACTTGCAGGCATGATATTGACCAGGAAAGAACTTTGACAAGGAATGCCATGTAATTTGCAAGCAAACACACGTGATAGAAGTTAAAAAAGTGGATTTCACATTTAGGTGAAATGAAATTCGTGGAGTGAGAATCTCTAGTGAAGTTGAGAAGGATTTGAATAACCTGCACATGCATATTCCATCTCAATACCTTTCACGCATTCAACAGATATATCTTTATCACCAGATCAGACTCTGATGATTAAGAGGATTTAGTAGAATATAATTCTCAAGCAGAAACGTGCCAAACAATCTAGCGCATGTTTGTATGCAATACTTGACTAGACAATAGAATGGACAAGATTTTAACCTTTTTTTCTTCCTTCGAACTGTCTAGTACTCTCTAAACCTCCTCGCCAGACATGCCCATTAAAGGTTTTCAGTTGAGCCATACAACGATAAAAAATAAACATGGCTTACCTATGAACTTTTGGTATTGTCCATCTCGTGATCTTTTAACATTTTCCAAATGACCGGTTGCAGCTGCAATGACTCCTCTCACTTCAGACTTACTGATAGTATTTCCGCCTTTCCCTCCCTATATCAACAACAGGATTCAAAATCAATAAAATTACCTGAATTCAAAAGACAATACTTTTTCAAAATGCACTATTATTCTATGCAACAAGTTCAAACCTTAAGTAGGCTATATTCTTCCACCCACTTCGATTTTGTCAAATTGCACAATGCAAGTTTCTTCAAGGTTCTATGATCGCCTGTTTTCACTCTAGAGAACGAGTTATCAAAAACTCCTTCAGCAAGAAGTTTCTGGAAGGATGATACATTCTCCTTGAATTGAGGGCTACTGAACATACTTATAAGACTGGATGTAAAAGCAGGGAACATAATCAGTATCTATTAGAATGTTCTCATTGGTTAACCTATCAACCAACTGATAAGTTTTACATGCTTCATTATGATGAGCTATATTAAGTAACGATAAAATACAAACCTATCTGGAGCTGCCAAAGTGTCAATGGAAGGTAAAATCTTCAGTAATCGTCTCTTTTCATCATTTGTCAAATGAGCCACGAACTTATCGAAATTCAGAATATCCTGCATCAATATAGATGTCAATTATAACAAAGTATCGGGCCTTTATTCATGCAAAAATAAACAGAAAATTGATTGGAGTATATAATGGAAGTAAACCCATATTCTGAATACCTTGAATCTGTCGTAAAGAATCTATTGGTATTATCAGAAATAACAATAACAATGAAATTTCTAAGTTAGTCTATGCATTAAACACTCAATCAAAAAGATCAGAATCTAGAGAGAAATTTCATGACACTGGATAAATTTGACTGGTGGCCTTGCCGTACGAGAAAGATGCAACTGTAGTAGTAGATAAAGATTGGTTAACATAAGTTTGCTTCAGAGTACAATATCAAAAACATATTCAGAATCAACTTACTCTCAGGTCTATATGATGTAACGGTGAATTATGATTTGCCAGCAACTGTAGCTTTTCAAGTTGATTCTCATCTCTGAAAGTGGAATGAAAGCAAATAAATGGGTAGATAAATTCAAATAATCTCATTCAGAAGATCTCAGAAGTTGTGCGGAGCCTACAGACTTGAAATATCTCAGCTTATGTACTAGTATCACATACCATATCTCCTTAGATGGAAGCATTACATTATAAATTTCAGCAATCTTGACTTGCTAGCATTTACAATGAATAAAGAAAGTACCTTTTAATTTGCTCTTGACCCTGTCCAGAAAACTTCTTGACTTTCTCAATTTCCCGACTTGGAAATTTAACAAGCTTGTTATCTCTATGTACAGGAGGGGTCATTGACCATGAATAAGACTCGTTCATGGGCTGTATCTTGTTATCAATTGAAAGGGAGCTAGCTTCAGATTCTTCTTCTCTAGCGATTGAGCTTGGATGCCGAATAAGTACACTTCCGTGTCCAATCTCAACAGACACCATAGGTATGTCACTTTCAAGAAGCAAATCCTCTTCCGAAGACCCAGATAAACATGATGACTGTTGTTCATGCCATATGGTATATAGATCTTTTGTAAGCTTCTCAACAGCAGATGGCTTTGAACGACTGACACAGGTTCTCTTCCTTGACGGTACAATGGTGTCCCATACTACAGGCTGTGATGAACCTGTTCAGATGAGAAATTGATAACCTTCACATTGAGCCTAAATATGAAACTACTACATAATACAAGAATTCAATAGCGGCTTTGCATGTGCAACCACAAAAAAGGCAGAAGTATCTTCCTGTTCATATATTTCAAATAGAAGAGTATGCCGACTAAACCATGTGCTCTGTTCTTCAGTTAATTCTGTTTCAACTTTCAACATTTTATTCAGACGTGCTTAACATGAAACCATGCATTACTTTCCCTCATTATTGAACGTAGTGTTTGTTCAATTCAAAAGACCTAATTTGGCCTGTTTTGCTAAACTTAAAAAGAAGTTAAAGTTTCATTTAAGCTTCTTTAGGTCAAACATAATTGTAAAAGCTATTTTCTTTTATTAACAAAACTTAATTTTCTAGAAAGTCAAAATTTTAAGCTTAGCCAAATAAGCTCGTTACTTTTCCAGAAAGACAATGACAAAGAAACAATATGATTTGGAGTTTGGATAGGCCACGGTGATGGCATTTGACTCAAGGCTTTTGAATGTATGCATACATATATCTACATGTGCACGGAGAACCAACAAACCTGTCAAATCACCTGCATCAGCTGTGCCATATTGAGCACAGCTCTCGGAGTTTGATATGGCAGAGCCGGAACTTGATCTATTGCTTGTATCTTCATCGAACCCTTTGTGGAATCCCAGGTTATAGTCAGGAGGAACCCCGCCATATTCAGAAATATGATTAGCTTGCTTTCTTTTGAGAATACTTGCCTTGTCATCCATAGATATGTTCTTCATCTTCAAAACTTTATAGTCCTCAAATTCGTTAGGTTCTGCCCTAGCATGCAGAGGAAAATAGTTTGCCAATGTTCCCTTTGTTCTCCACCGAGAACCACATGCATTGCATAGTACTGGTTTCTCGGGGGGACCATTACGCCAAAGAGGGGTGCCTATGAAATAAATTATAGTATCAGCACTCAAACCCAGAAGCAAATTAAAAATGATTATTAGCAGATAAGGTCACAATGGACAGCAAGAATAAACACTAAGCGTTATTCTCACAAAAAGAAGTTTAATAACTATTATCACTTCTTGAGACAAAGAATTCCTGTTCAGAATGTAATTAAATTGTAATTTATTGCTCAAAATGGTCACGGGGTAATAGAACAAAAGGATGAATTCACATCAAAACAATGTCACTCTTTTGTAGAGTTGACCAAAGTCTGAGATATTTGATGCCTACACATTGTTTGATGCCTATTCATTAACAATAAACAATGCACTTCGAATCTATTAGTTCAAATTGAAGAGCCGTGAAACTCCTCAAATTTAACTGATGACAAAATTTTATATGGCTCCAGGAGGACTAACGCTTCAAAGAAACCAGTATTTTCTTAGCTTTGCCTGCAGTGGTAGTACTATAACAACTTGATGAGAAGTAGAGGCAAGTTTTTAAAAGTTAGTAAATATTCAAAGCAACAGTAGTAGCAATTTATGGCAAAGCCAAAAAGATAGTTACATAGAGTTTTGTTCCAGCGTAACAGAGAAATTCCTTTTTAGATAGATTTATGATTAACCAGGAAAAAAAATTTCACAGAAGGCAGAAGATTCAGAATACAAAAATTAATTGCTAGCTGATGAACACACTAAAGGAAACCTAAATGGTTGAAAAAATAACATCTTTAAGGATACTTAAATGTTAATATGCCATCAAAATCATTAGCAGGTGGAAAACAAAGTCCACATTTTATAGTTTACATCCAAAATCTAGGGATCAAAATGAACTTCAAATTTTCATTGAGACAATAGGTCAATAAAAATTCAAATCTCCCATATTCACAGGTAGATGATTAATATGAATTAGATCAGTTTCATTATTTGCCAAAGACTGAAATGGAGAATAGCACAAATGAACACCAAATGCAGTCTACTACTATTGGTTTTGTTTCTCAGATTAACTATTTGAAAATGCATCAAAAACAGAGTTACTAGAATAACGAATGGGATTCAAAAAGTACATTCTCTGATCACATCAGAGACTTGGAAACCAATAAACAGCCATGCGAGGATTGAGCATTGTTTGATTCAATCATCGCTACATTTTAATTGCAATAGAACACGGAGTGCGATAGCTTTATTTCTGCATTTACATATGGTTCAAGAGAGTCAAAGGGTGGTAAACATTCAATTTCATTAACATATTAAAGGAATTCCAACCCAAAGATTCAGTCATTGGCAGCTGTTAATAAATCAAATGAACAAGCAATTAAGCAAACAAACAGAAAATGATGCATAACAGAATATTTGACTGAGTATTGTTCATTGTCCAGTTTCTGTCTTTTATTTCCAAACAATTAATTGATTTCACTGATTGAATTACTAAATATAAATTATGAACCCATCTTCAGAACATTGCAAAATTTCAAACGGGAACTATTGAAGAAAAAATATGTTTAAGAAACAAAAACTCACTTGTAACACCACAGTGGTAGCAAGGTCCTTGCTTTCCCATGTCTCCCTATTTCTTGTTTCCTCCTTTATTTAAAAAGTATTAAATTCTAGATAAATTCAACAGAGAAAAGCCACTAAAAAACAAATTTACTGGAGAGAAAGCCTATATGAAACAAAAATGTACAAGTAATATACAGGTTCAGTTTTTCTTTTAACCCTTTTAGAGCATATATACCACTGTGTTTGTATGATGGGTTTTCTGAAATAAACCCAGAGAAAATTCTGCAGGAAAAAATTAAATATAACAATAATAACCCAAGAACATCTGAATGAGTCTGTATCTCAGAATCTCACAAGAACCACTAAAACAGCAGAAATTTAGACAAATATTGAAGAAGAAAAAAGATGGGTTTTTCAGCTGTGAATCTTCAGATTATAATCCAATAAAAACTAAAGAAAAAAATGATGGAAGGAGTCTTGTTAATTGGTTGGGAAAGGAAGATGAAAGGTGGGTTGTTTTATGTAATGTGAACTCTTCCATTATTTATTGTACATCAAGAAAATGTTTCCAACTTTTCTTGGTTATTTTACATTATTTTATGTTATTTGTTTATCTTTTCCAATTCCCTTTTCACTCTAAACCCACATAAATATTACATTTGTTTCTTTTTTTTTTTAACTCTCGACAGACCCAAGTGGTTGAGTTGAGGATGTTACTACTCTGTCATTTCCCAAAAGTTTAGTGAACATTTGGTATATAGTTTTAAAATAGTTTCAATAATAAGCAAATTTTTAATTTATTTTCTTTCGATATGTTTAATACTATTTATTTTTTTTCACCAAACATGCTATTTATTATATTTTTTATAGTCATGGATAAAAATTGACCTTATAATAAACCAAAATTTATTTTTTTATTTATTATTTTATATTATTCGTTACTACACCATCATTTCTACAAAACATACAAATAAATAATAAAGAACAAAAACACCAATATTCAAGATGTATTGGATTTTTTTTTACGAAAATCCAAATTATGATTTGAGTAAAAAAGAAATAAAGAAAAGACGAGGGAATGGAATGGAATGGAATGGAAGGGAAGGGAGTAATAGAATAGGAATTGAGAGTTTGTTTGGACTTTTGTCCTTCGTTATTTTAATTATTTTTTCCTTTTAAGGTTATTTTTTTTTTAGATATTTACAGTAATATATATAGACACAAAAATTACAATTTGACCATATTTGATGTACATTATTGAGTGAAGAATGCAGTTTAAATAGTGATTTGATGGAAGATATATGGATAAAAAATAAGGAAAAATTTTGAATTTGCATGTAATATTATCTTAAGTGGTTGAATATAAGTTTTAAAAAAATAAATTTTTGTAAGAATATGGATGAAACAGAGTGTTAGAATGACTTATAGTTCCACGACTTTTTTAAAGAAGTCATTTTTTTGCCATTGGTAGTCTTTATTTGTGGGTCCCAAATGACATGTCATACGCTGATTTTATCTGGCTTTAATGGGATCGATTATTCATTACAAATTTTACACGCAAGAAAGTAAAGTGATAGAATTGGATTGAATCGAACCACAACGAAAATGTACTAAATTTAATGATTATATAATAATATATTGAATTTATTTGTTACACTATTTTTTAATTTCTAACAATGTTATGAATCAAATCAAACTCATCCGTTCGATTAGTGGAATCTGTTTTTACTTTATTTTATTTGCAATTGTGTCCTAAGAACCTAAGTATGCTTTAAATATTAAATTGGACAAGCTCGATAAAACGAAAGACAAACATGAAATTGATTGAAGAAAAGATCAACTAGATCGAAGAGTTAATTTTTGTTTTTCCAATATTGTTGTACGAAGTTCGCTATGTTCTCATATTAATATATTCAAAGAATGTTGTCGTCAATGTTAAAATATTATAGTTTTACGAAAAATAATAATTACGAAAATCGTATAAGTAAAACGTAATACAATACTTAAAATTGTAAAGATAAATGAATAAAAAGGACAGATAGGAAAATGATGGGTCCATGTGTGGAAAGAGCGTTCAATTTGGACGGCCGAAGGTTCGATGATTAGTGAGTCAACGAGGCTCTTAAAGTCATGACAATTGATCTCTCGATATCAGGTGTGATATTGCATCTGAACCGTCCAATGTTTGTTAACCCACTAACCATTATTTTAGTGGATCCTTTCCCATTTCGGCGAAAATATAGATATAAATTCATAGTCAATAATTGCTTGGTAAATGCCAATTATAATTAAAAACTCTCATATTCTATTTTATATTTTGAAGTTGTGTATGGCAACTGGGCTATTTTGAACAAAACTTGTTATCTCGAGATGCTAAGTGAATTTATCGAATGATCAACATAAGACGTTTAATATGGTGGACGAACACATATCAGAACGAGTCTTTGAGTTTGGAAAATTAGCTATTTATGATTGCAATCATCTTGACAAACATTAGATTCTTTTCTAGGAAATCATAAATTTTCCACAAGCCTTTTGGCCCACAAAACCATTTGTCTTTGACAACACTCTCCATATTTTTTTTTTGTCTCCTAAGTATTTATCTGAACAAGGATCGTGTGGACAAAAGTCGAGACTATGGTCTCGATTCTTAACAAATTTTAAGATTAACAACTTATGTTGAACTTCAATGAAAAATATTCATTTCAAACGTATTAACGTATATGTAAAGTTATAAATAAATATTGTAAGCATAACCTAAGCAAGGGAAATAAAATAAAACATTTCAAGGAATAGAAAAGGAAACAGTAACAACTACTTACGTTGACTTGGGCATGTCATTAAGATAACATAAAATAATTTAAATTTAATTACAGTAAAAAAAATTTTAGTTATAAAATATAGTTTTTTCTTAGTTGTCCGACGAAATAAATTCCCATCCTCTGAAGTGTTATTATTTTTCAGAGCATGTAAAAGAATGGATTTTGCTTCTTGTACATAAAAAATTATACATAATGAATTACATAATATGATATGGAGAGAAAAAATTGATTGTATTTTAAACGGCAAATAGTAGAATATTATGTGATATTATGTAATTAATTATGTAAATTTTGATACACGTAACAAGATCCATGTTTGGCTCATGTTTATAAATTATTTATAAACACTCAATTTATTTTCAATCGACGAATTTTGAGGAATTCACGAGCAGTACTCACTTATTCATCAATTATTTTTATATATTTTATAATTTAAACTATTTATATACATTTCTCAGACATGCTCTTATTCATACACGCTTAACACGAAGCCACCAGTTAAGCCCTAAATGATTGAGGTTATATGGCTAAACTTAAAAGAAGTAAAAGTTGCGTTTAAGCATGTTACTTGTCAAACATATATGTTTGATAAGGCCCAAGTGGTTGAGTTGAGGAATATTTTTGTCCTATTTTTCTCTTTTTCTCAATTATTAGGCACACATCTAGTACACGGTATTAAGTCTCTTATTTGGTGTAGTGAAAAATCATATTAAATTTGATTAAATTTGTGGTTTAAAAAATTGATAAAAATCCGGATTTCGTAAAATGTGTAATTAAAATTAATTATTAATTTTTACTTAAATTTATATCAATCTCTTAAGCAATATCAAACAGAGATTATATAAGATTGCATATTACAATAAATAAATATTTTATTATTTCATTCATAAGGCTAGTGCTATAAAATCATTCCTACCTAACTTTATGATAATAGGACTGTGTGAGCATGTTTGTCTAGGGATTATAAATCAATTTTTCTTTTCTTTTTTTTAGCAAACATACTTTTTTAGGGATAATTGCAGCAAAAATCCCAAATTTTTTAATTTTTTGCGCACTTTACCTTAACCTTTGATTTGTGTCAGATGAGGTCCCAAACCTTTAATAAATATGCGACGTAGGTCCATTTGGACAGATTATATCCAAATCGCCGTTAGTCAATCTGAAAAATAAAAAAGGGAGATATTTTGACCATTTTAATGAAGGGTATTTTCGTCCATTCGTTAAAATTCCTCAAACACACAACAACTTACTGTACATTTCCCTCCATTTCATACTACTTTATTCTCTCTATATCTCTCTTCAACAACTGCCAGTAACTTTTCAGAGAGGAGATAGAGATGACCGTCTGTAGATGTGGGTTCCCCGTGGAGATGAAGACTTCATGGACAAACCTGAACCCAGGAAGAAGGTTTATCAGCTGTCCACGGCGTCAGGATGAGGGTGGATGTAATTTCTTCAATTGGTGTAACTTGCCAATGTGTGCACGATCCAAACAGCTGATCCTTAGATTTCTACGGGTTAGGAGGGAGATGGAAGCTGAAATAAACACCCTCCGTTCTAGAAGCCGTAATGCGTGGAAGACTGGCTGATTGGATTTGTATGTGGATTTTTTGTGAAATGGGTTTGTACCTAGATCTGAGCTAGATTTCAGCTAGGATGTTGGGTTTATGTGTTGTTAACGTGGGTTTGTGTGTTACGAATCGTGTATTCTCGTCCCCCAACTTATTATGTGGTAATGGAAAAAATATGTTAATATGTAGCAGTTCTTCAATATTTCTTTCTTCCCACTTTTTTCCTTTTTTTGGCTGCGAATGATTAACTCATAATGAAAGGAAAACTTTGTTTCCAAAACGTTTCCGAGATGGTGCAGCCATGGTCCATGCACATGCAACTAGTTGCGGCGTAAATCCTAAACGTTTCCACTCGTTGCATTGAAAGTCCTAAACCTTGTGAACTAGTTGTGGCGTAAGTCTCATACATATGAATGAGTTGCAGTTTAGGTCCTTAACATTTTCAGAACGTTGTGCACAAAGATATGACCTTATATAGGTCAACTCGACAAAACAAAACAGTATATGAGAAGTATAACAGTGAATTAAATGATTAAAATGCCGAACAATCATTTTCACCATCAAAAGTCCAATACAAAACAATCCAGACATTACAAAATGGGTCTAACATGTCAACACATCACAATGAAAAGTTCCATGCAGAAGATGTTGGATAGTACAAAACAAATCTAATCTATCAACAGACATCAGTGAAATTAGATAGTTGTTTTTCCCTTCCCCTTTTTCTTTGCGTGTGTCTCTGCCTGGCTGGATGTACATGTTTTTCTCTTGCCTTGTGATTTCGTAGGCTGTGATTGTGAACTAGCATCTGCTATTGAACCTAGCTGGGAGCTGGCATCTGCAGGCTGGACATTTGTGCACGTTCTCTTGTTATGGCTTGTTTCCCCACATCTTCTACATGTCATTTTCATACCCGTTCTGGCAATTTTAGTTCCCACAGATGGCTCAACTTGGGACCGTTTCCTCATCTTCTTTGGTCTGCCTGCTTGTTTCCTTTTTTTTTTTGGTGGATCAAAAGGATGTCTACCAAGCTCTGGTCATAAATCAAGACTTGACATTGGTTGGATGACTGAGTTGTAGGTTCTGAGATAGGCTTCTTTGGTGTAGCATATATCAACGTATTCGTATATGCCAATGTTCTTTGAAAGCATATCGGAGATTGCACGTGCACATGGGATTCCAGATAGTTGCCATTTTCGACAAGCACATTCCCGTCTTGCCAAGTCGACACTCCATCTCTGTTGATAACCTCAAACTTCTGCATACCAACATAATCTGCCTTCAAATATCTTGCATCTGCCTTGTATTTCTCAATTATGTTCATAATTTTTGGACCAAATGCATGATCCCATCTTTGTGCTGCTTCCCTTTTTGTTGTCATCCTCATCATGAGCTGATGCCTAATCTTTTCCAACAACGAGATAATATGATTTTCTCTTGCAACAAGTATGGAAGAGTTGAAGGCCTCACACAAGTTATTAAGCAAGATATCACACCTTGAATGCTCCTGAAAATGTGATCTGATCCACTGCAAGGCAGGTTTATCATTGAACCAATTGAAGGCATCTTCATTCAAATTCTTCATCTTATTCATCGCAGTCCTCCACTCTGGCACAGTAGTTGCCCTAGCTGCAGCCCAACACAGTAGTTCAAACAATCCATAAAAATGAAAAATATAACTATTATCCATCACATCAAACCATCAATTTTAAATTTCTATCTCTTATGTGGAGCTCAATAAAGACTATATTTTTAATTATCATTCTACAATAGTATGCACCAAACGGAGCCTAATGAATTCACAACTTTTCAATCATATATTTTATCAATTTTTATTAAAATATAACTTTAATCTACACTAAATAGAGGCTTAAAACAAATAGCAAGAACTATAATCGCAACGCCAATTTTAACATGCTTGTTTGAACTCGATATTTAGTAATATATACTTTTTTCAACCTTACCACTTCACTTAGACAGAAACATATAATTAATATTTTTTAAGCTTAGCCAAACATGGCATTTGAAAAGGAAAAGTTTCATGGAATAGAGAAAGAAATATTGAAATTATCAACTACTTGCGCATGCCATTATGATGACAGATGGGGTGATTAAGTCCCGTTTGGCCCCATTATTTGATGTTATAATTTTTTTCTGAAAAAACGTGTGATTAAAAAACAAAGAAAGTTTGTGTAATATTATTTTATTGGCGAATGTGTAATTAAAAAGCAGAGAGAAAAATGTATTATAAACTAATTGAGGCCAAAGAGGGGCTAAGATCATTCTTAAATATATTTAATTTTTCTCTATGTATCCTGACAGTAAATTATAAATTAAGTAATTTACTTATTTCACACTTAGATTTGTTAAAAAAAAAAAAAACTCTTTTATTCTCAAACTTAATTATTAAGTTTCATAACCTTAGAATTCATAACTTAATATTACATGCCCAATCAAAATTTAAATCCAAAAAGATCCAATAATATTTTGAAGTTGATGTAAGACATTCACCTTTGAACAACTTTTGACTATGCCGTGTTCATTAATATTTTTAATCGAGATTTTACGACATGTAAATAATTTAATTATTTTTTATTATTATCAGGAGTAGAAACAACTATAAGGATGACAATTTATTCTCATTAAGCTTAGAATCGGCTATACACATACGACCATAAAATGTTAGGGGCGATTTTTAATTTAGGAAAACGTTAGGGACGGAATGTGCAATTTACCTGTTAAATAAAATGAAGGTGTCCGTTTTAATTTATTGTTATTATTATTAAATTCGGAGTTGTGGTTAAATAAAGACATAAATAAGCTGTCTTTATTAGGACAAGAGAACCTAATCTTCGGTACAAACAATGAACCAATATTCTTATTTCCATTGCTTATCTAAAATAGATTTTAGAAAAATACTATTTATCATTATGATGATGAAATACCGGTGATATGACGATCTATATGGAATAATGTGATCGATCAGTTCAATTTTTATGAAGAGATGGGGAGAAGAGAGAGAGAGAGAGAGAAATGTAAAAGATAATGAATTGTCACATTATTAATATTTCATTATTATGATAATAAATAGCATCAATCTAGATTTTATCACCAAAAAAAAGTAATTATTTATTCGTGTAACACAAAAACATTTGGATCTTAGTCGAATTTACGTGTTGATTCAAGTATCCTGTAGCGATAGTCTCGCTTGGACATGAGAATTTACTATTTATCAAAAGTTAAATCGACATGAGAGGGTTAATTTTCTTTAAAAGTTACTATAAAACTAGAATAATTTTTTTTCCTCATTGTTACCGTTCTTTAATGTACCTAGCTGTCACAAGTGAATCGACTTTATCAAGTTTGGATTAATCTTGAAAGTTCTTTAAAATGAGTTTTAAAGAAGAAACTATTAACAGTCGAAGAGAAGTTCATTTTAAAGAACTTCTAAATTTGACATTAATATTCCCACCTTTGTGTTTCTATTCATATAAGGTACATGTACACGTGACAAACTTATGTATACTAATTATGTGATAAATGCATCACTTTCAACAAGTTCGATGATTTTTAAGCAACATCCTAACCAAATTAAGTGGGGACGGAGGCTAGGATTTTATACAATAATAATGTCGTTAATGAGGACAAATCTAAGTTCGATGGGCACCTAGCTAATTTGCTATATTAATATTAATACATTGGAGTTAGCCAATGAATGACTAATTTTTTTTTTCTTCTTATTTTTTTTTTATTCCACTGATTTTTATGAATTTCAAAATTTCAATAACACATGCCAAGTTTGAGAGCGTGTTGTCTTTCTTGGGAGAAGTGCGATGATAATCTCACCTGAGGACAAGTTTGGGGATAAAAGTGTAAGCGATAGTGAATTGTTAGATAATGATTTGAGATTGGTATGTGAAATATTAATTAGAATTAGATATAGTGGCGGAAGTTTTAAATGTGCACCGACTATTGGCTAACACTCTAATCTCAGTATCATCGCAATAAAAGACATTGCACTGGTCACGACATTTCAATATTTTTTTTTTTTGAAGAAAAAGAAAAAGAACATAAAAAGAAAGAGAAGTACGTAAATAAGTGTTTGCAAAGTGAAATGGTATGAATGAATTGGCCCTTTACATCGCTTATGTGCATGAGACGACCTATGGAAGAAGGTGCCATTTCTCAATTTGAGCAAATTATTATTATTTTTTGTTTATTTTATATAATGAAATGTAACCAATGAAGTTTGTTGTTGCATGAAACAGAAAACCCAATACATAGCTCGATTAATTCGAAACTTCGGCCCCATCTCTGCATGCATCGCATTCAAATTCCATTCCAAAGTCTCTCCGCATAACGGCGAAGTATTTAAATTGTTAGATCATTTCCAAAAGATCCTCTAAATACAAAAAACTCTCAATTTAAGAGAGTCAATACTTCAAATAAACTCTAAGAGACTCGCTATTCTAGCTTTTTAAAATAGAGAGTGACATAAAATCAAGGACTTTCTTTTTTTATCTTTAGTTGATGTGAGACATTCACCTTTGAATAACTTTTGACAATGTCACGATCATTACTTTTTCTTCCTGTAGTAATCTCGTCTTCAAAATTAAAATATTAAATAAAATAAAAAACATAGATCACGTTTTCATAAATGTAGTTCTAAACGTAGCCATACCAAATGTAATTATGGGGAAGAAAAAGCAAGATGTTTTCATAAATCAATTGTCGAAGAGTTAACAAAAGTTGAGAAGAATTATCTTACTTCAGTACGCTTACTTATGGGCGTTTTCTCCTCATTATGTAGGTCAGTATCTGCATTTTGCAAACGACCAATTTTTTCTGCTTCAGATGCCTCGAGTAAAGCCTGTTTTTGCATGGTCTTCATCATCTCCTTCACTGTTTTCTCCTCTCCTTCAAGCTGTACTTTCATTATCATCTCGGCTTCCTTGTCAATCGGCTTGAAATACTCCTCAATGGCAGCCTCCTAAACATGATCAACCATATTTCAATAGCCAATAACAAGGGAGGCAGAAAGGAACTAATAGAGCCAAAGCTAATTGGGCATTTTCCAAGCCAGAAACGATTTCCCCCCATGCGACTAATAACATTATCTGTACACTTGGTAATACATCAAAATTCATTTTAAAGAAGATTCGTTACCCATTTTTCAGTACAATCAAGAGGTCTTGAAAAAAAACCTAAGCCAATTAGAGGAGTCTCCTGCTAAGGTGGTAATCAAATTAAAAAAGATGGGAGCTTGATGATAAGCTGGATAAACTAATTCAATACAGAGCGAAGCAAAGGTCAGAAGATGAAGGAACTTAACACTGCTATCTTCGTAAATGTTAGAAATGTTCAATCTTAAAATTCATTAAGAAACCCAATTTAATTGCTTGTTTAATTGAATTCTTGAAGATGAACAGCCCAACAAAGACACTGCTCATGTTTGGCAATGAGCCATGCAATGGATTTCTGTTGTTCAGTCATCAATAATTGAATGAAAGCGAAAAAGTTTTTACTTGAGCCAAATATGTGCACACATAAACAGCAATATTACTGGTCTAGCACAAAATTCCAGGTCCAGCTAATTTCAGTGAGTTACTAATAATTGGTTGCCTAGCATGTAATGAATAAGAAGGCTTCTCTCATAGGATATTGTTAGGCACAAAAATCTCTACTAGAATTAAAAAGCCTAACAAAATACATCAATTTGTCAGCACCTAGTCAATGACATTAAGGCTTCTCTCATAGGATATTGTTAGGCACAAAAATCTCTACTAGAATTAAAAAGCCTAACAAAATACATGAATTTGTCAGCACCTAGTCAATGACATTACAATGCACATTCATAAAAAATTTCACACCACTAATGATCTCGTTAAACGTCACAGAATACGAAGAGCAGCTTGACCTCCTTTAGACTATGTCAGGAAAACTAATCAATTAATTCCACACGTTGCTATCATACAACCACATGAATCCCATGACGCTACACCACAGATCAGTTTATCTTTACCATTCAACTCCTGTTTCCTAATGGGATTCTGACTATTCAACCGTATTGTGTAAATAGTGCATTTGCACAATCATAGGTCAAAGGACAACCAAAATCACATTTCTCTTCGGTGTAACCAATGTGTGCTCACGCTTCATATTAAACACCGAAGCACACTAGTTACATTTCACCAACATCCTCCCCAGTAACATAGTTAAACCATATGACATAACCAAAGAATTATAAATTACAAGTTCTGAAATTGGCTGATTGTACAGTAAAGGGAAATTTAACAAGGTTAATCGGAAACATAAACTCACAGTTTCATCTAACTTCTTATTCAAAGCTTGCATTTCCTCGACCATCCGCCGCACCTCTGATAAAATTATTTGTTCAGGGACCTTTCTGATTTCTGCTTTCCTCTCTTGTGCCTAGTCAGATGTAAGAATGAAATCCTAAGCACATTGGAACACGAATTTAAGAATGGAGATGCATAAGAAGGCTCAGTGTAAACAAATAAAATACCGTGTAAGCAAAATGTCAAGCATCAGATCAACTGATATAACTATACCCATATTATTGATTGACAAGTTCATAGAGCAAATTAAACCATTTTTGCACATTATTATCTTCTAAATTGACTCGTTTACAGCTAATAGATCTATTTTGTTCCTATGAAGTCTGATAACTTGCCAATGCATTTTGTGGACAGATTCCTGGAGGCAAAATATGTTTGTCAGCAAAGTTGTTTTTTTTTTCTTCACTTCAAATCATGAGTATTAGTCTGTGCATGAGAAACAAGCAATGCACCAAGAGCCAGTTTTGGAGCTTAAATATTTACAACCGATCCAATATGCAGGAAAGGGAATACTGAACAGAAAATGTTTGGACTGAGATCTTTGAGAACAAGCGAGAGCAATCAACCACTGACAATACTTCCCCATAAATTGTAATCACATCCTATTTTGATAAACATGACAAGAAAGCTTATTTGATTGCACCATAATAAATTAAAATTAGCACAGACTTTCACAGACAAGATTAGGCACAAGAATCGAATCAAAATAATTAGAACTCAAACTGAAGCCTGACAGAGGTCACTGAACGGGGTTTAACATTTGCTGGTTGTCGCACAATAAATTAAATTCACTTTAAAATACAGAAGCTGTGAAATTCCATTCTATACGATCCTTAACCATCAATTACTCAACATTCGCCCAAAACCCCATAAAAAAAATACACTAAAGCATATCATCTTTTATATTACACTTATTTATTCAAATGTCGAATTAAATAATACATTTCACGTGTTCAAACAACGATAGAATAGTCAAAACTACGGTGTCGAAAAAGGAGTAAGAAGAAACAAACCTGTTGGATGCGTTGCTGGAGCTGTAAACGATAAGATCGGATTCTACGCTCTTCGTAGCCCGAAAGAACCCTAACGTAGAACATGGCTTTTCTCCCAAAATCAATCAACTTATTCATAATTTCACTCCTCCAAATATAATAATTGGACTAATTTACAGTATGAAATTCAAAGGATAATACAATAAATCTTGGGAAAATGGTATGGGATGAATGTGGTAGAATAGAGTTAGGGGGCAAATTTGTAAAAAAATTGGAAAAAATTTTAGGATCGAAAATTTATGTCTAAAAAAATTATACCCCTTGTAATTTTGCACCCAAAAATTTACATGGAATATGACTTTTTCGGATGTCAAATTTAGAAAATATTTGATGTTATATTTAATATAAAATTTCCTAATAAAATGATGAAAATTATATTGAGAAATTTGTATCACAAAAATAATAAATGTT
>CAIGRB010031157.1:6334-19030 GCA_903798255.1 Fraxinus quadrangulata | reverse complement strand
CATTATTGTAGAAAAAATAGAGTAATGAATAGTATTTTTTAAAAATATGTAATTGAAATTTAAAATAATTTTATTAATCTGTATGTAAAATATTTTATTGAATATATGTGATGAAAAATCTTTATTGTAGTGAATACATTTTTAATTCATTGTAAGTCATTCCACAAGGTCAAACATGGAGGACACAATTGGACATGTCACCATTTGGGTGGATTTTTCTCATCAAACTATTTTCTCCTTTATTAAAAATTCATAAAATGTTCATTTTATTGTTAAAATTAATCTTCCACAGTGTTTCAAAGAACAAAAGAAAATCCTTATTTACCTATATTTGGCTTTTATCTATTCTACTCTCCTTGTGAAAATCCTCACTTCATTTCAAATCAATTCTAAGCAATTTTAGGCTGACTTAATTTCATGTGTTATGAGTTTTCATCGACGAACTATTGTAGATTTGTTGTTACAATGGTTTTAATGGTGTGTTTTTTGGGGCGAAGCTTGCCGAAAATGGCGAGCTTCGTCGTCCGACAACCTTCACATTTAAGTTTTCATTAATATTTTTGTCACATTCTGATCCTCGAACTTTAACTTTTGTTGCACGTAATCTATAAAAAAATCATTGCCATTCACATTACCTTTTTTTTTAATAAATGCATCATATTTTAATTGTATTAAAGATCCCTAATCTTTACATATTTTCATACTTATATCTTCGATATTTTTCTTTATAACGTTCTTATCAACCTTCTATTAATTAGGCCATATTGCCTCAAGACGATTTTCATTCAAAAATTATATTATCGTGCTTTAAAACAATGGAAAATTATTGATAGTACTTTTGTGTTTGTTATTTTTATTTTGATTTACTTAAAAATAAGAGAGACGAATAAGTGATAAGTCTTTTAACACCATCATAGCGGAAGATATGCCAATTACCGAAATATTGATATAAGAATGCGATGAGCTTCTCCACCTCGTCTGGCTCAATAGCCTCGATGGTAGAAAAATAACGAAAGCAAGATTTAAAGTAAGCGCTCGCAACCTTACCCTTTTGAGCTGGTAAACCACTGATAATGAATAATTAACAATCATTCCGTTGGCTTAAATTATATTCTGATTCAATTTTATGGCTAATGGTATTATTTCTCTTATCTCATGATCAACTGCTATATATGTTTGTGTAAAAACAAATTGGTTTAATGTGAATAAATTCAACCAATATGTCCAAATTTATTTGACATGCCTTAGTGTGTACATGTTCATAAACTTCCAAACCTTTCAACTATGGAGGTTGTCTCGACACACTTTTCTAGATCGAACCTCAAAACCCAATGCACAGAGCCATGCAAGTAAACAGCTTGGGTTCTTCTATCTAACNAAGGTTGTCTCGACACACTTTTCTAGATCGAATGTAAGAATATCTCAAAACCCAATGCACAGAGCCATGCAAGTAAACAGCTTGGGTTCTTCTATCTAACCAGACTGATTTGCTTACTAATTCTTCTTGATGGGTTCTTCCCATTGACTGCAAATGTTCTAAATTTAAAAATAATCTTTTTACGATTAGGAAATACGTAACAGATGGAAACAAGGTAATAGCCGTGTATATATATTGATGGCCTGAATCTTTGGTAAATTTGAAGCAGGAAGATTTTTTGTTGACAAAGATAACGTTTGACTCGGTTTTGCAAATACAGCAGCGGCGATCGTCGCGGATGAATAGGACATCCTTGTGGCCGCACTCATCGAACGCCACCCACTCAAACACCTCCGCACAGCTATCGGCCATCGCCGTTATTCTCTTATCTAAGATTGATTCAGAATTGGAAACGAAGACAACAGGATGATCTAGGGTTTCTAGATGCTTGGAAAACTAAAAATAAAAAAATAAAAAATTAGATTAAAGATGCAATTGATATTTAATTATGCTCGTCATAGTTGAACGTGTTATTCTGAAATAATTTATAGATACTACAAAAATAATATTTGAAGATGCATAAATATAAAAAATAGTTAATACAAATTATTTATATAGAATGAACTTTTTATCCAATGAAAATCTATCTATTAAATGATTTTTTTATACATGACTAGAATTTTATATTCCTGTAGTGAAGTCAAATGCTATGTTACTTCTCATATATAATGTAATTACGAAATAAATAGTCATCGTAGTAAACGTATTACCTCCTTATCAATTAAGATAAGCTTCAAAATATCAAATTTACCAACATTGTTGGAATAAGATTCAACCAAACTATTTCGAGCTACCGTCATTTTAGTGGAGCATTCATTTTCATACATCGACAAGTCTTTTATAACCTTTGATCCATGATGCGGGAGCAATCTCAATTTGGCTAAAATCTATATGTTGATGTGCTAGAAAATAAAGCAAAATATTTGATGATTCAAATGAAATAAAAATCAGTATGTAAATACAATTTAAAAAGTTGAGGAAGTCAATTAGAATAGTTCCTTCATTTACCCTGTTGATCTAAACCGAACATTCAACGAATATTATTTTTCTTCATCTTAACTTTATTATGTATTGAATATATCAGCTGAAATTATTTAATCATCATTTAGGTTTGCAGATTGGCCCAAAGAAGCACTTTAATCATCATTTAGGTTTCATATTCACATGCATATACCTGTAAGATGTCACGTTAACTTTAGGATGCTCATACTGAAATAGAGTAATGACCTTTCAGTTAATCGATGAAATTGGAAGATGTCCTTCAGACAAATAATTTAAATTCTTGTTTATTTTCTCTCAACACGAATGATTAGAACATTAATTTCTACATTAATTTATATTCTATTAGGAAGCTTTTATGTTGAGAGTCTCTAGGGTTTGGGAAATGAATTAATCGTAAGTGGAAAAACTACTTATACTTGTGAACATTGGACAAAAATGAAGGCGTAAGAAGGGTTTGGGAAATGAATTAATCGTAAGTGGAAAAACTACTTATATCAATTGAGATCGATTCTTTCAAATAACACCACCCTTCCACCACGATCGTCGATAGCAAGGTGGTCACCACTTTTATGAAACTCGATTGTATAGTTTATATCAACTGAAAGTTTATAGGACAAACCTAGACTTTCTTGCAATTCGACTTGAATTAGTAATTCTTCTTTCTTAATTATGATAGTGAAGATAGGCACATCACAGACATACACTTATTCTGAGCATCTACTACACTACACAAAGGCCAAAGCTTAGCAACATTATAGATTATCGTGGGCAACTGTCAGTAGCTCAACATTAACAGGTTATGCTTGTGTATTCATGAAAGATCAAAAGAAATCAATCAACAAATGCTTCTTTACGGGGAAACATGATAAATAGTGTGTAACTTTTCCCTAAATTGAATGCGTTCTTTTTTTTTATCAATTAAGATAAGCTTCAAAATATCAAATTTACCAACATTTTTGGAATAAGATTCAACCAAACTATTTCGAGCTACCGTCATTTTAGTGGAGCATTCATTTTCATACATCGACAAGTCTTTTATAACCTTTGATCCATGATGCGGGAGCAATCTCAATTTGGCTAAAATCTATCTGTTGATGTGCTAGAAAATAAAGCAAAATATTTGATGATTAAATGAAATAAAAATCAGTCTATGAATACAATTTAAATAGTTAAGGAAGTCAATTAGAATAGTGAACATTCAATGAATATCATTTTTCTTCATCTTAACTTATTATGTATTGAATATATCAACTGAAATTATTTATTATAAATGCTCATTATGTCTGACATTTACTTTCTCTGTATCTTAACATTCTTGATGGAAGAAAACTTTCAAAATATTCATCTTTTCTTCCAATTCTTTTTTTAATGAATTTAATTTACTTTCCAATCAAGTCGAATCATTCCAACATTTTTATTTTTAAACATTTTGTTTTACATTGCATTGCGATATTGATGTTTGGTTTGACTAATCAATTTTTAAACAGTTTTGTCTTTTTATTGTCTTTCAACTGAATAAGTGGCTCAACATTAACAGGTTATGCTTGTGTATTTATGAAAGATCAAAAGAAATCAATCAACAAATGCTTCTTTACGGGGAAACATGATAAATAGTGTGTAACTTTTCCCTAAATTGAATGCGTTCTTTTTTCTTTTTTTTTTTTAATTACAAGCCAATTGATTTCTTTATGCCTCCAACTAAACCCAACTTGGTGGGAGGGGGATGGGTGAAAAGTGAATGCTTCATTTTCATTTAACACGTCAAAGTCCTAGTCAAAAGGAAAGTTACAGAACTAACTAAAATAGAAAAGCTTTCACGAGGTAGAACTTCAAGACCAATGCCTTATTAATCAGTGGTTTCTCTTCTTCCTCAAAGGGTGAGACCATTGTCTCGTATATTCTTTATGCCTTTGCATGTATAAAATCTTTTGTGGTGCTATTTTTGTACATTTTTGTCAAGACTCACTCTTTTTTCTCCTTGCAAGGTACAGTAGTTAAATATAATACCACAGTACATCTCATTGACGTCTATATGCGTTTTCTCAAATTTTGGAAATTTGTTCTACTCTAAGTGCAGATTAATGTGTTCTTGAGAATAACAGGCAAAAGGGAAGACAAATATCATCACTTGGCATCGCTTTTTCATGTAAATACCTATAATTTGTAGCTAAAATGTTTTTGTTCAATCTTTTCTGAATGCTAATATGAGTTAGCCTTCTTGTTCTTTCAGGTAATTAGTCTAGAAGATAAAATAAATTTCTCTTTATCCCAGTGAAAATTGAGTGATTGTTTATCAACCAATGTTCCTGGAGTTCCTCTCGATGACAGAAATCTGGTAAAGATAGGCGCATTTTTCCATTTCCAATTCTATTTCTCTAAGATAGCTAATTACTTTTTTATATTTATTCCAGATAATAAAAGCCCTCAATCTTATTACAAAAAAGACAAGGATTGTCAATTACTTAACGTCTTTGATTTTTAGAGATAAGTATTAATGTTTTCTATATCTTAGTTGGAGTACAAGTTTGATTCTTTTCTCGACTAAATTTCATGGGCAGATTCATCTTGACAAAAAGGTGCCAACCGGATCAGGACTTTCATGTGGTAGTAGTAATGCCTCCACAACTTTATGGACAACAAATCAGTTTAGCGGCTGTGTTGCCAATGAAAAGGAACTCCAACAATGGTCTGATCAAATTGGTTCGGATGTCCTATTCTTTTTCTCTCATTGCGCGGCCTACTGTACAGGTCGAGGTGAGGTATGTCTTTTACATTTATGGTGCTCATAGTCAGACCTCATCTTCAGCTTTCTTATAGTGCACGTTTGATTAAACTAAATAATTTCTTTGCAAGTGGAAGTTCGAAATTAATTCGGTTTGGAATTGATATGAAGTGATAAAGCATCAAGTTTTTCATGTTAATTGGGGTTTCTCTGGTGATGAATCTTTCTGGAGCACTTGATGGATTTACATCAGGGTACATAATCAAATAGCATTTTGTAGTCTATGGTAAGTTCCTATCGGATTACTGGAAAAATCTACTTTTCTTTTATCTATTAGCTGAAGAATTCTAAACTTTCTGTAAAGATTGATTAGTTGGGACTTTTCTTGTACTGCAGTTGTGGTTGTTGTAGATGCTGCTTTGCCTTTCACATCCAGGTCCAATATTCCAGCATGGCGGATATGGATGACGAAATAGTAAAGCGAACAATTTTTCAATTGGTAGTACTCTGTATATCCTAAAAATTGATACAAATCCTCAATTCTTTCTTATTTCTTCGTTATAGTTCGTACTTGATAAGTCTTATGGGGTCAATTCTCCTACTTTTATCGTTGCAGTATATCAAAAAACTAAGAAGATATAAGAACAGAGAAAATGTAGAAGAATAGAGAAAAATGTAGAGAGAATCAGACTCTCTTTTCTTTTATTTTCTATAATCAATCCGTGTTGTTTGTACATTGATTTCATTTATAGAAATAGCTATCAAACGGCTACATTTTAACTAACTAACTGAATTTTAACTGCTAACTAACACCTGTATTCCAGCTCATCTCTTTTAACTAATTTCAAAAACCTACAACTTCGGCTTGCTTTTGCCTCAGCTTCTGTTTCAGCTTCAGCCATCGGTTTTGCTTCAACTGGTTGTTGGGTTGTAATATCCCCATTCAAGATGGACTTGTGCAAATCTATGATTCCCATCTTGTTAAGTAAGAAAGAAAATCGTTCTGCTCTCAGAGCTTTAGTCAAAATATCTGCTAGTTGGTGTTTAGAAGAAACATAAACTGTATTAATCAATCCCTTCTATAATTTCTCTCTCACGATGTGACAATCTATATCTATGTGTTTCGTCCTCTCATGAAAAACTGGATTGGATGCTATATGCAAAGCTACTTTGTTGTCACAATACATTAATGCAGGCTTTAAATGATCCACACTAAGGTCCTTGAGTATTCCTAATAGCCAAATCACTTCACAGCAGGTTGTGGCCATTGCTCTATATTCAGCTTCAGCTGATGACTTTGATACTGTTGTTTGCTTTTTAGATTTCCATGAAATCAATGCTTTTCAAGAAAAACACAATACCCTATCACAGACCTCCTGCTATCTATACACCCACCCCAGTCTGCATCACAAAAGGCTTTCAATTGTAGATCAGATGTGCTCGACAGAAAATTTCCCTGTGCTGGTGTATACTTGATACATCTCAAAATTCTGTGTACAGCATTCAAGTGAAGCTGTCTTGGTGCTTGCATAAACTGGCTAAGTGTCTGAAAAATCTAATCCTTCGATTTGAGTATAGCCTTTAGCTACTAGCAAGCTTTATAACGTTCCACTGTCCCATCAGGTCGAAATTTGACCTTATATACCCATCGACAACCGATAGATTTCTTGCCAGGAGGTAAGGTAGTTAATTCCCAAGTTTGATTCGCTTCAAGAGCATCTATCTCAGCTTGCATAGCTTTTTCCAATGCTCAAATTTTACAGCTTGGTAGTAGTGTACATGCTCAAAGGTGGTAGAAACTGAGAGATAAAAACTCGAAAAAGAAGGTGATAACTGGCTATATTGTAGAGATGTTGTTAAATCGTAGGGAATACTGACCTTATTCAAGCTACCGGAACACGTGGAACACGGTTGAGCTGATGAAGAAGTAAGAAGATTGCAATGATACTGCTCAAGGTAACTAGGAGTATTTCTGACTCTAGAAGACCTGCGAGGTGCAGGTGTAGAAGAAGGCATAGTGGAAATATAAGCCTCCAATTCTGGAGAAGGTAGTGATTTAAGGAACACAAAGGAATTATCATAAGAAAAAAAGGACAAATTTTATAGGGAAAGATGTGCTCATGAAAAACTACATCTCTAGATATGAAGAAAGTGTGAAGATCAAGATCATAAAGTTTATATCCCTTGACACCGTAAGGATATCCAAGACTGTAAGGATATCCAAGAAATATACACCTACAAGCTCGAGGAGCAAATTTAGAACGGTTATGAGATAGAGTAAAGGCAAAACATAAGCTGCCAAAGACTCTGAGATGAGCATAAGTAGGAGGTTTGGCATATAATATTTCAAAAGGAGATTTGTGCTGCAGCAAGGGAGTTGGTATACGATTAATCAAATATGCTGCAGTTAAGATAGCTTCTCCCCAAAATTGAAGAGGTAAATTGGCTTGAAACATGAGTGCTCTTGAAACATTGAGCAAGTGCTGATGTTTACGTTCAACTACACTGTTTTGTTGAGGTGTAGCAACACAACTCTTTTGTTGAATAATTCCTTTTTCAGCACAAAAATCTTTCACATCAAGATCAGATTATCAGTGCTGAATTGTTTTATTTTAACTTGAAATTGTGTTTCAACAAGATTATAGAACCATTGTATATATGACTTTGATTCAAATTTATGGTGTAAAAGATATATCCACGTTGATATGGAGAAATCATCCACTAAGGTGAGAAAATGTTTTGTACCATTTAAAGGAGGACGAGCAAAAGGCCCCATACATCGCAATGTACTAACTGGAATATGTGTGTAGAAAATGTATCACTAACAGGGAAAGGATGTCGTTTTGTTTAGCCATAGGACAGATAGTACAAAGAAATTCTTTAATACTTGAGATTACATCAGAATTGGAATTAGCAAGAACTTTTAAACAAGTAGGAGACAAATGGCCTAAGTGAAAATGCCAGATATCAAGACAACTTGATTTTGCAAAAGAAGTAGCACATATAGGAGACTCTGCAGGAAATCTTGACAGATGATACTATTCTCCTTTTTCTTCACCCATGCCAATCGTCGTCCATGAGATAGGGCCCTGAATAAAGTAGTAATGAGATATAAAAATTAAATAGCAATTAGAGCTGTGAGTAAGTTGACTCGCTCATAACAGATTAAAAGAAAAAAAAGGAACACACATGACATTTGTTAAATGAAGTTTATCTGAAATGGAAACAATACCAATATGAGTAACTTGCGCAGAAGTGACCAGTAGATAATTGGACAAAGGAATTTACTTTAGCTGTTATAGTATTGAGAAAAGATGTTGAACACACCATGTGGTCTGTTGCTCCTGTATCAATAATCTAGAGAGTATTTGAAAAAGAAGTAGAAGTAGAAGAAAAAGATAGGCAATGATGTTTACCTGTCATATTGCATTGAGACTGAAATGATGGGTTGAGGATATTAGCTAAAGGAGTGTCAATGGGTGGAGAATTTACATGTTTAAGTAAACTGAGGAGCTGATTATATTGTTCTTGAGTGAGTGGCATTGAAGAAAGATTCTGCTCAACAGAAGATGTCACTGAATGAACCTGTCTTGAAGAATTAATTCCCTTACTCTTACCAGATTTAAAACCAGGAGGAAAACCAATAATTCCATATCCACATTCAGCACAATATTATTTTCCTTTTTGAGGACTAGATGGCTGCTTGAATGAACTAGATGAATGTTGAGGCAGAGAAGGACCAGATGCTGTTTTGTTAACCATAGCAGCATAGTCAAAATGAGGAGTATAATGACCAATATGTCTTTGAGTTTCCTCTTGTAGAATCAAGGAGAAAACTTTGTTGAGGGAAGACAATGGGTCAGACAGCAATATTTGACCTCTTATTGCAGCAAAACTCTCATTCAGTCCCATAAGAAAGTGTAGAACACAATCTTGGTGATGATAATCCAACAGAGTTTTAACATTTGGATTAGAATCATTAAGTAAAGAGGGATAACTGAAATTTTCATCCCGTAAGGTTTTAAATTTGGTGAAATAATCAGTCACTGATGACGATCCTTGATTAAGAGCACAAATCGATGTTTTTAATTGAAAAATGCATGGAGCATTTCCTTGACTAAACCTCTCCTCCAGTTCTTTCCACAGATCAGATGTAGTAGCAATATAAAGAACACTAGCAGCAATATCTTTATTCAAGGAGTTTAAGATCCAAGAACAAACCATATCATTACAACGAATCCATGCTTGATAAGAAGGATCAGTTGTAGATGGCTTTGGGAGATTTCCATTGATAAAGCCAAGCTTGTTCTTGGCAGAAATGGCCATGGACATCGATCTCTTCCAAGGAAAATAGTTAGATCCATCAAGTACTTGATTAATCCACACAGTACCAGGACTATCATTATTTGCTAAGAACAGAGGATTAGAAGAATCATCAGCAGCCATGATTCAATCAACAAGAAGACTAATCTAGAATGCAGCGGAAGACATTATATCAGATAGCTCTGATACCATATCAAAAAACTAAGAAGATATAAGAATAGAGAAAATACAGATAGAATCAGACTCTCTTTTCTTTTATTTTCTATAATTAATCCGTGTTGTTTGTACATTGATTCCATTTATAGAAACAACTATTAAACTGCCAGCTACATTTTAACTGATTAAAATTTTAACTGATAACTAACACCTATATTCCAGCTCATCTCTTCTAACTAATTTCAACAACCTACAACTTCAGCTTCTGCCTCAGCTTCTGTTTCAGCTTCAGCCACTGGTTTTGCTTCAACTGGTTGTTGAGTTGTAACAACAGTTTTCAAGGAAAAGATTGCAGAGATTGAGAGCTACCAGTTGCTTAAGTTGATATAATTATTTCTAAGTGGATAGGATATTTTCTGGTCTTTGAAAAGATGTTGAACACTGTCCTGTACGCTCGTGCCAAGTGGCTGGTATGTTGCCTTCAATGTTTCAGACTCATGGTTTAGAACTTAGTTCCCACTTATGGGATTGATTTTTAATTCTAGCAAGCAACACATAGATAAAATAATTCTTTAGAGCTATCCAATTCGATTTGTAAAGATTTTTATTATTGTACCATGCTCTGTTTCAGGCGAGAGATGTAATTCTCGTGCCAGATATGACCGACCTTCATTTGACAATAATCGAAGATGCTGATTACAAGGAAGACGAGTTTAAATGTAAGCTTAATCATTTTTGCACGTGGATTTATATTAAAGTGATATGATATGATATGATATTAACCTTTCACTTTCATGCATGTGGTTGCATTCAAATTCTCCCACTAGCTTCTATTGGTGCCATTGGTGGGGTCAATTATTGTGTTGCGTAATAATTTTATTTGTTCTAAATTGACTCGTCTTTTTTTGGTCAAAGTTACATAGACATCTTTTATGAGTGCTACAAAGATATCGACAATTACAGTGACATGGAGAGCGTCACCTTCACTTGACGCACTTAGATGTACGTTCAATTGTATTTCTATCTTCTCAATTTCAACATTGTCATTTCTTAGTTTTTTTAACATTCTTTTCTTGCTCCTTCCATTGAAGAAAAGAAAGGTTGGTGCATCATTTACTTACTTCAAAAATTGATCATTTGCTAATGTTTTCCAGCATGTGTGTTTTGTTCATTGTGTTACAATAAGATCACATGTTTTAACCTTACTTGAACATTATCTTAATAAGTTTGACTAATTATTATGTCAATTTCTATAAGATTTATGTGAAATATTATTAAACTTTCATAATAGTTTAACTTCCCAATAATATTCAACACTAACATAACTTTCAAAAATATCACCGAGCACGGGCTTTGACTAGTATCCTTAAAAATCTAAATATACTCGAGTCATATGTTAATTTACTAATTCGAAGAAGAATGTCATTTTTAGAATAAACATATTCATAGTCAGCGACTGCATTGATCATCATACGTGAAAACTTATTATTTGAGGCATTAACTTCCAATAATTCTGTTACCTTAAATAACAAGTTAATTCCTCAAATAACAAGTTATTATATAGTGTGACTATTGCAGTTGGCGACTATAAATATCGTTACTCTAATTTTTATGGATTACATACTAGAAAGATTATAATGCTAAATCACATTGTTAAGGTAGCCTTTAGGAAAAGAGATCGAGTTTTAATTTATGTCATTTCTTTCTGTGACTTTAAACTTCAATATTCAACAATGAACCCACTAAACAATTATGTGAACAACGATTTACACAAAATAAAAGACAAAGAACAAATTAAATATAGCCGAAAAAATTAAGAAGAGATCTTTGAAATAATTGCGAGGATAGCCAGCTTACTCCGCAGAAGGTGAGGATAACAAGTTCAATGGGAAGCCAGCCATAATTCCGATGATTCCCGCATACAAACCCAAAATTTTTCTTTATTTTTTAACCACACATTCTTTATCAATCTACCATTCGAAATTACATTCTTATATGAAAATTAAAATGAGGCTCAAACATGCTATTAATATGTAAAGCTGAAGCATACAAAAGGCACACACATATATACATTAAAGATGAACACATTCATCTACATACATAATTACATTGGCTTTGGTTGCTTCCCACATCTATGATATAGTCTCTTCAAGAATTTTGAGACATAGCCTCTGCAGGGTACACTTGAATGCCACGGAAGGTATATTTTGAACCTATTAGCGCCACCTTGATGAGCCCACTTCCAACCACCAAGTCCCATTCCCGTACCTGGTCCAATTGATAGATTCCAGAGACAGATCAAAACACTTGTATCTCCGATGTCAATTTCTTCAGGAACCATCTCCTAGCATGGTCCAACTTCAATTGCAAGGAAAGAGAAGAGATTGATCAGTGCAGGAACATTACAATCCTAACTAGAGCAATGGAAAGATTAATGGGAGTGTAGAATTTGTTTTAGAAGTAAATAACATATTGTATGAGCAAGGTCAAGAATGGCATAAAGGTGAGCAGAACAAGAATGGCATAAAGGTGAGCAGAACTAAGGAACTAATAGATGTGAAGGAGATTAAGGGACTGTTCCCGGGATAAGAACCGCCGTAGAACAGGGAAGTTGTCTTTCTTCAAGGATTTTATTTGCAATTGCTCATAGGCTTATAGAAACTTTCTTTGGCTGTGTATGGCATTTTTTTTGGAGTTGGAAGAAGGAATTTAAAGGACTATGGTCCGAGTTTTTCTAGTAAATAATAAAATATGCATGATAAACGAAATTTTATTGAATTGAATGCATAGTTGTCAGACTCGATTCGAACACATACCAGACAATGTAGCGGGTCAATGGGTTAGTAGTTCAACTGGTGCCACGTGGTTCAACCGGCGGGTTATTGTATAAAAACCTAAAAAAAAAAAAATTATGAAGTGTAATTTTTTTTTATAATTTTTTTTGGGGCAAATTTAAAATTTTAAAGTTATTTTTCCGTATTTTTTTAGGTTTATAAAATAAAGTAAATTGTTTGAC
>CAIGRB010031142.1:0-12976 GCA_903798255.1 Fraxinus quadrangulata | reverse complement strand
TCATCAAACGATTCATCGTCCTTCATTCTAATTTCTTTTAACCTAGAGGTTAACATCTGCAGTTTAGAATTTTTAACCGTTTTAGATCCCTCCAATGTAATTTCTAAGATGTCCCAAACTTTTTTAGTAGTCTCACACATCGAAACTCTCATAAACTCTTCTACAGACACATCCATGAACAGGTGAATGCCCTTATTGTTTCAGTTACACTCATCTAAGTCATCTTTAGTCTATAATAAAATATGAGTGGGTGTAAATACACCAGCAACAGTAGTTGAAGGTGGAGTCCACCCAGTTTGAATGCTAATCCAAATACATTTATCCAAAACTTTAAGGAAGGCTCACGTTCGAACTTTCCAATACGCATAGTTGCTTCCGTCGAAAAATGGAGGCACTGACAATGACCAATTCATCTAAAATTTATTAAGTGTCTCGAATCGAATTAAAATTCTGATACCAATTGAAAATACGTAGTTCGACTCTAATAACACCTACAAGGGGTGAATAGGTGATTATGCGAAATTAAAATTACTTTACAATTAAATAGAAACAAATCACTATTAATTATTTTTTAGATGGTTAATTATGCAATTCATATTTTCCAATGTTGAATTACTACAATTATGAAAGCAATAAATAATACAGAATTGATCACGGAAAAAATTAACTGGGTAAAAATTCAGACACTTTGCCGTCAACATTCCACTATAAATGATTTATAACTTATAGTCTGTCAGACTAAATGACGATACGTACTATCTGATCCCCTAAATGTAATTTCAATAGCACTTCTGGATTCTGTGCTCTTGCACCAACTCCCAACTTCGAATTTCCAAAACTCTCCTAGATTGCGCTTTCCTGCACCAACTCCTAACTTTGTGAAATCGTGTATCTCTTGTGGATGCACGAAGAACACCACATTCTTCAACGATTTATAACTTACAGTCTACCAGACTAGACGACGACACGTACTATCTGATCTCCTGACTGTAATTCCAATAGCTTTCCTGGATTATGTGCTCATGTATTAATTCCCAGCGGCAGTTTCCAAAGCTTTTCTAGATTGCGCATTCCTGCAACAACTCCTATTTTTGTGAAATCGTCTATTTGCTGTGGATGCACGAAGAGCACCACGTTCTTCAACGAGCGGAACTCTAGTCACCTTCCTTTGATCTTCAAAAATTCTGACAGATATCAATGAAGCAACAATCTGGTATTTGGATTATGAATCTGATATTTTTACTGTAAAAAACCAATAACAAGACGAATAGTTGGATTATGAATCTGATATTTTTACTGTAAAAAACCTATAACAAGACGAATGTTGATAGCAAAATAGATGTAGATGATCTCAAAGAATATGTTTATCTCAATGTTCAACCCTATAAAATCGTTATGTGGCATTTGAATATTTATAGATAGGTTAGGAAATGAATGAGCTAGACAAAAAGCCTTTAAAAATGAAATAAATTTTTTTCGAATAATACTGTTGTTCGAGCGAGTAATGAGCGACAGTCGAGTGACATGTTGTCGCTCGAGCGAAGACGAGGCGATAGTCGAACGATGAAGTTTCTATTTCTAACCCTTGAGTCAAATCTTAGCGACAGTCTTGCGAAAATTCGCGCCGTTTTTCCCTATTTCCCATTCTCGAACCCTATAACTAAAATATCACAATTTTAACTAATTGCACATTATTCCTTGACTTTTTACAGCATATCAATTTTAGTCCTTTTTATTCACATACTTGCCAATTACATAAAATACCTAACAAATTCCAAATTACGGGACCAACCAAGAAAATAATAATAATAATAATAAAAAAAATTCTCTCTACTAGGGACGACCACAGTAATTGCATAGTAAAGCTCTAGAGTGTTGTCTTCCCCGACTCTATTTATAGAGACAGGGCCTTGATCCCTAGTTCCAATCAATCTCTACTTCTAATTTTTTTTTTTTTTTTGGTACTTGGAAGTCTTAAATTATTCGTACTTATGAAATTGAGTTTAGAACTTTTACTGAATCTGCCTAAGGGATTTGATCGGACTTGTAGAATACACTTTACAATAATTATACGCAGTCAAGTCAATCCAAGACTGTCCAATACAATTATTAGTTCTCTTCTTCAACTGTTGACGAGAAAGTGAACTTATAAATTATATAAAAATCACATAAGCTAATTAAACTAATTTCTTGCTATTTATATCCTTTTGACTCGTCATTTATATGCATTACTCTTCGAACATCAAATAATTAGATCACGGAAACAAGATAGCTTTTCCCTTATAATTATTTTTTCACTTACAACTTTTATTTTTTTAAATATATCATTCTTAATTCGACCACGGAATTATTGATTCGGGCATCCCCAAATACTAAGCTTAGATTTAAAATATTCTCTGAAGAAAATATCAAATGGACCCATTTAACTATCAAATGAGGTGTTAGATTTTGAACACGAATACGTGTTCACTATTTTGATTCTTATCAATTTCCAACATCATGATATGATGATCGTAACTGAATGATCTCGATCATTAATATATTAAAAACATCACGTTCGTGAATAACAACAATTATATTTTGATAATCTATAAAATAGTCACATGATTAATTTATTGGTTACAATCTACTATAAATTAATCAACACTTTTCAGTCTAATACACAGACAGGTGTACTAGTATCATTACTAGTTAACAAACAAGCACCTGGTAAACTCTTGGTCAATGGATCGATGAACTTCTTTTCTGAAGCAAACTTGCAGAGGTAACATTCTCGATAATAGACTATATTTCCTAAGAGATGATATTCCGATTCTATGTGTTTTCCACTTCGATATCTTGTTTCTTTTGTATTCACTACAGCCTCACTAATATCTCATTATAACACCAAGGGTTATGTTTCCATAGGTACCACATTTAAATATGCTTGAGCCAAATGGAATCTTTACCTCCTTCAAAAGAGACTACATATTTGACCTCCATGGTGGTATCAGCAATACAAAATTGCTTTATGCTTCTTCATATCACAGCTTCACCATCGAGTGTAAACTCAAATCCTGATTTAGACTGTAGCATAACAAATCTTCAATTGTGGATTTCGGGCTCAGATTAAACTTACCAACCAATATCAATCAATCAACCAAAACTTCAATCCACAACTATATTCACTTATGGTTGCTCTCTTCCTTTCTTACCCACAAAAGGAACAAGGTTTAGTGGTGATTTGCAAACCACTAAGGCCAAGAAAAGACAGTGTCGGATATGTGTAAAATATAAGTCCTCAAACTTTTGCAAAGTTTTTTAGTAAAATCAAGTTTTCCAATTTTTCTTAAAACAGTGTTGGATATGTGTAAAATAATTGAAGTGTAAACAAGTTCATCATATTCTTCATTTTGTACTTCTGTTAAATTTGCAGGAAATCTGCCATCTATGATATTAGAAACTTTTTGTTGAGCCAAAATCCCCTTCATCTTTTGTTGCAAAATTGAAAAGTCTCATTTCCTATTGAAAATTTCAATAATATTTCCACACTTATCACCTACCTTGATCTGACAATCAGATCAGATATAAAATTCACCATCATGTCTCGCTGTGTATTGCTGTCATTGTTAGCTCTTAACGTTTGTCAGTTTAACAAAACAATCATCATATGATCGTTAAATGGTATCCCAAGTTTCATCCACATTTTTTGTAGTGTAAATAGCCTCACGCCTACTTTCGTGCCTATCAGAACAAACATGTCCTCAAGTCTTTTCATTATATCATATGCGGTCTCAAGATTTAATAATATGTAGTATTCTTGGGACGTTACATTGGTGCTTATAACTTGATCTACGCTAATCTATCAAAATAATTTGACTAAGAAATGGAGGAAGTTCGATTTAATATCTTTGTGAACTGATCTGTGATAGAAATTCTGATCTAAACCTTTCTAAACTTGGTTTTCTTGTGATAAACCGAATTTTTAGATATATACTACACATTTTTATCAAACACGAAAGAAGAGGAAAAAGACTTCAGAGGTTTTTGATATCGAGATTAGAGTTCAGATAGAACTAATATTACATTCAATACGCCTTTCAAAAGTTCTGCTGCACAATGGGGAATTCTTAACTTGCAGTGGGAATCAATGCCCCTATCTCGAATAAAGGAGGGGTAATAGTAGGTGTATAGCCTAGTAGATGCATGTTTAGGATAGATTAATATTTGCAAAACAAAATTATTGTTTTAAGTGATATAAGAGTCTCTCAGGCCAGTGTTTGAACTACAATATTAGTTTCTGAACTTAGTAGATGCATTTTTAGGACTAAGTGATAAAAGTTTTTTTTTTTTTTTTGTTCTAATATGTGGAATACCTATGCTTGAACTGAACTTGTTTTTGGTAATTTGAGAACTTATTAGTCTCAATACAATTGTAAGAAGAACATTTTTCTTGACATCTTTGGTATTCCACATTTTGGCAAGCGAAAAGTTTGTTGACTGTAACAAGATTTTTTTGAGTATTTTTTGTTTGGCTTGCATCTGGTTTAAAAGGGGACTAAGTAGTGTGAGTTATTTATTATTCATTTATTTATTTATTTTGAAAAACATAAATAATCATGAATACGATGAGTCACTACGCCAAAAATGAGCATATGCAACACATAAACGACAACATTCGATAATTAAGTGTTGCTAAAGGGTTCTATCATAACATTTTAATAAGTGAATGTTGCTATTTGTTAATATAATTGAGCTTTGACAACATTTTATAAATGTATGTCGCTAATATCGCTTTTCGCAAAGGCAACGTTTATTGAACGTTGCGAAAAATTTAATTTTTTGCAACATTTATTAAATGTTGCAAAAGATCAACTTTTTCCAACGTTTATTAAACGTTGCTATTGAAAAAAGGGTCTCTCTTTCGCAACGTTAGATAAATGTTGCGAAAGAAACTTTTTGCAACGCTTATTCTTTTCCCAACGTTTAATAAACATTGCACAAAGTAAGGAAGTTTAGGTGAGTTGGGTTGGGCCAATTTTTTGAATTGTGGGTCTTTTTCAGTTGGATTTTGGGTTAAACATTGCTGATATAATAAGAAATCCAGCTTTCAATTAACCAGCCCAAAATCAATTGGAGATTACTGAAGAAAGAATGTATTTTGGAATAGTAAATTGATGGAAAATGTGTGGTTGAAAAAAAAGTTATTGATGTGATAGAAAATATTATTTTATTGAAGAATGTATGGATGAAAATGAGTAGAAAAATGATAATGAAAAATGAAAATGTTGATCAAACATGGCCTAAGAAAAGAAAAACATTGGAAACCCTAAATCCGCCTGCTCTCCCTCATTCATACAACGCATCTTCTTAGTCTCTATCTCTGGCAGTGTCTCCAGCTATCGGTTGTTTCTATCTCCGATAACACAGGTAACTTCTATAACTCTGGCATCTAGTGTCTCCAGTTTGAGTTTTCATTGAATAAAAGATCTTAAAATCGCATTGAGTTTCCACCTCTGGGATGAAGGTTCAGAGAAAATATCCATTGCTACCCCAAAGTAAGACATTTGTTTTTGCCAGCAATATTCAGGTTTTTTTCTCTTTCCCTTTTTAGTTTTTGTTTTAATTTTTCCTTTTCCTTTTCCATTTCATTTTTATTTGTAATTATTTCTATTTCTGTTTGTCCGATTCTTGATTTCTATGTTTTTAGTAGCTATAATTTCATTCATATTTTATGTATAATAATTCCATTTTTATGAAATTTCTCAGATTTGAAAACATTTCTTTTTACAGAATAGTATAAAAATTTACTGAAGGATTTAATATCGGGATTTAATTTGTATTTACTGAAGGAGTTAGGTGGAAAGCTAGTGGTTAATGGTGTTGTATCAGAATATGTAGATTTGAAATTAGGTAATATATTAGTGCATATGATGGATGGGGTGATTATGGATTCTGAATTTGAGGAATCTGTGCAGCCTGGTGAAGAAGAAGATATAGGAAGAAGAGACTACATTGGGTGCTAGTATACAAGACCCAGTGTTTTTTCGATGTTGCTCCAAACAAGGTAGAAGCTACAACAATACTTCATTAACTCAGATCCATCTATTTGCATCATGCGTGAAGTAAAAATCTACGATTTTGATTTTCTTTCTTTCTTTGCAGGCAATGTATTGTTTAAGCTTCAGATTACCAGAGGAAGCATGTGTCACTTGTGATAGTGGGATATAATGAGTACCAAATAGTCTAACGACCAGACCAAGGTGTCTTGTTGCAACTTCTGTTTATGGCCAAATCTTCTTATAGGCTTGAAGGTCTTCTTTTCTAAATGGGGTGGAAATTTTTACAAGCAAGTTGATATATTATTTCCATTTTCATACATTCCTAGGTCTTCCTACTTTACGATGTGCTACCTAATTCTTGCCATCACAAAGCTAATGGTATTTTTAAAGTCCAACAATGCACAATGCTGGGTAATTGATCTTTGTTTTGAGCACTTTGTCTTGACAAGATTATGGTATTTTTTTTGTTTGAATTGGAAGTTTGCATTTTTGATGAGGCCAAGTTCCTCTTCATTCAACTTCTGGGTTAATGCTTGAATTTCTTGGCTTTGGTAGGTAATGTAAATGCAGAATTTGCTAATAATCCGAAAACACAAGTAGAACGAAGAAAAGGCCAAGTGCTTCGTTACATATAATAGCAAGTTGCATATTTATCGTTCTTAATGCCTTAAAGTGACACTATGAAAAAATAAAAATGATGGGAAAATATTAAATTTTGTGGGTGGGGAATCTCACTATCATGTTGATTCCCCAAAACCCTGAATGCCAGCTATCTATAGTGAGTGATGAATGTTCTCATGATTCCCACTATCCCAATTCTATGTTTTAGTTATTGTTTTTCCTATTAAATTTATGTTCTTTCTGATGGAAATTAATTTAAAAGTTATAAAGGTTCATTTTGTTCAAATGATTTGGCTATCAAAATCAACTATGATAATGATATTGGTATTATTCTACCTGGCTATGCTTCTGCTTCTGTTTGTACATTTCTGTTTGTACAAAATCAACAATGATAATGATATACAGTTTTGGTCTTGCACAGGTTGTGGATTTGAATCCAAGAAAAAGTATCTATTTGGAAAAGCCACTACTCAACTCAAACTAGTTCAAGGTAATTTAGCTGGAACCATTATTGCTTTCTACGTAAGAATCTCAACTTTATTAGCATATCCGGTTTGACCAAATGGTCAAGACTAGGTCGGAAAATGCATGGACATCACAACAAGTATCCTATCCCAACATGCTTTTCTCGAAATCATTCTCAATGACATTGTACCTGTAACAGCTAATTTACAATATTTCATTTCTTTTAGACTAGTTTTAGTTTTGGTTTAGCAGTAGTTGTGAAAATGAGATTGTACCTTTAATTGCTAATTTACAGTAATTAAATTCTCTTTCCTCCACTAACCATATGGGAATGCAGACACTTTTGAATATAAATGAAATTAATAAATCCTAAATAGAGGGACTTCATTTATGAAATGCCTAAATTTGTTGAATTTTAGTTCTGCTGAATTTGATGAAGCATATTCTTTTGCAGCTAGGGATTCTACTTGACAGAAGGGTTCTGGTAAAGATGGGCAGTTAGGAATAGGAAACAATGAAGAGAAAGAATGGGTTTGCACAATTACATCTCTTTCTTCAAATGAGGTTAGCTTCGTCATCATTGGTAGCCGCAACTCTCTTGCCATTTGTGAAGACGGCAAGGCTTCTCCTAAATCCCTTTTGAGTGCATTTTAAGGGATTTGAGTGATTAGAAGTGATAATTGTATTTGTGCCATTGTTTCTGTGCAATTTGTAGTTTGGATAGTTTATTGTAGTTTCGAGCTTTTTAGAGGATGCAACAGGAACTCTTTAATCTTTACTTCTTTTTAGATAAGTTGTGTTGTATCACATTTTAATGTTGTATTGATTCAAAAATTTACAATGAAATTATTAATTTTTATGTAATTTCAAAATTTGTTCACAAAGTGTCATTTTCAATTTTGTCGGTCAATTACCATATATAACTGAAAAAAAGGTCTACAACATTGTTTGAAAAACGTTGCAAAAAGGTTTACGGCAACGGTGAAAAAACGTTGTAAAAAGGTCTATTGCAACGTTGAAAAAAGTTGCAAAAAGTATCTTTTGAACCCTCAACGGCAACACTGACCTTCGCAACACACGCTAAAACGCTGCAAAAGGTCTTTTGCAGTGTTTTTTTACCGCTGCAAAAACTGTTTTTTGGTGTAGTGAGTTGATGTCTTCCAAAATATTTTATCCTTCTACACAATCTAGTATGGGTTTGAGGGTCGAATTATGGCAATTTGATGGAAATTGTGATGCTATATAGGAAGCGGAAAATGAAGGCAATACTGGTTCATCAAAGAGTCTCTAAGTCTCTTGAAGATCCAACTGCATGTTCTAATATACTAAAATCTAAACCAACTGAAATGGAAGAGATTATTGAGATTTCTTACTGTTCAACCATTTTGTACATACCTATTATTAGGCAAGTAGATTATTCTATGATTGCTCGAGACCTATGGCATACTTTTTACTAAAACTTTGCCTAACAAAATATACTTGTTAGAAAAGTTATTTAATTTCAAGATGGACACAATAAAAATTTAGCTGACTATTACTTCAAAACTCTTGAATTTTTATACACATTTTCAATCACACATTTACACAATAAAATATTTTGCACGTAAATTCAAAACTTTTACATACTTTTTAACCATACATTCTTCAAAAAATCACTATTTAAAACTTAATTTTCTCAAAATAATTGCCATGGGTGTAGTATACTTTGGTTAGAATTGTACTCAACTGATTTTAGTATCTTAGTTAAAAATCTAGCTCATAATGATAATAAACGACTTACAGGTCAGGAAAGAGCTTAGAAGTGGTATATATTAAGCCTCTGTTTGGTAGGTATTGTTGTGGAGAGAGTGCATTTTTTTGGTTGATGTGATGCGGAATATGTGATTGAAAAAGAAGGAAAAATTATCGATGTAATGAAAAATATTATTTTCTTGAAGTATGTGTGGTTAAAAATGAGTAGAAGAAGAATAATAAAAAGTATAATGTGACTCAAACATAGACTAAGTGTGTGATGTTACATGTACATTTACACCCCCCCTCACATAGAGGGGGGCCCGCGTACAATAAATCATAATAATAATGAAAATATGAAGAATATTGATAAATCAATTGGTAAATAAAAAATTAAGGGACAAGAATAACAAAAACTGTTACAACTATGACAAGCTAGGTTAATTTAAAAGTGATTACTATAATTCAAAAAATAAAATAAAAAATAAAAGATGAGGCAGTAGATTAATCAATAACCAGCAGTAGAATTTGAAATATACAACTTGCATGTCGTGATTGTTTCTGAAAGTGAACTGCTTGATTCAGGTTGCACCTTCCATATACACCGAGTAAGAGCTTGATTTTACAATTAAAATGAAATTGGATCTAGAAAAGTGTGTAGGGGATAAAAAATTCCCAACAGTAGTTGGAATTGGGAATATTACCGACAAATTTCATAATGACAATATTAGATCATCGTACAATTTCAGATTTGTGTTCCTAGTCTTAGAAGAAACCTAATATCTTTAGGTGTTAGAAAATGAATTTCACATGTTTAAATATCATTTAAGGGGTCATTAGTTGTGATGGGAGGATAAAGAAAAATGATTTGATTCATGGGTGAAGCTCAGATTGCTAGTGGCTCAAATATGCTCTCAAATATTGATAGAACTGAACTATGACATTAAAGGTTAGGGCATATAAGTAATAAATGTTTAAAATTCTTGAGGAATCAACACCTTTTGGTTAAGATCATGTTATACTGAATTAGGCAAGTGACATAGGCTTAGCTTCGGTAAATGGTCATACTTCACAGAAACCTTTAGATTACATACAAGATGATTTATGTGGGCCTGAAAAACATCTAACACATTGAAAATAAGTATTTTCTATTCATAGTTGATTACATACACGATGGATGTGATTACATTTTGTAAAGTTCAGTAACTAACGGTGAAACATTTGACATTTTCAATTATGGATGAGATTATATTTGTAAAGTTCGATGAATGAAGGGGAAACTTTTGAAATTTAGTAACCTCTTGAAAACTTTATGTAAACTCCAGTGACCAAAATCAAGAAAATAGCCTATCTTTTCAAGACTAAAGGATGAAAACTTTAAGAACTCTAGTACATATCTCAATCTTGAAAATAAAAATGGACTCGAGAGTTAAAACTCTAGGGACAAATAATGGCCTAGATTTTCACAATCAAGATTTCGATTCCTTTTGTAAATAGAAGGGAATTCGGAAGTATAAAATAGGTTTGCATTCCCCCACACAAAATGGAGTTGCTCAATGGTTAAAAAGTAGAATCATGGATAAAGTGGGTGTCTAATAATAAATTCAAGTTTAGCCAAAGGGTTATGGGGAAGAATCTTGTACTGTTGTATACCTAATTAATAGGTAACCCTCAAGTGCAATTAACGGCAAAACTCTAGAGAAATTCTTAAGAGAGAGCATCATATCTATCCATCTTACAACTTCTGCATACCAAAAAAAGGGAAAACTGGATGCTAAACCAAAAGGCTATAGATAGTGGGTTTTGGGAAGGGACAATAAAATCATTAATAGCAGAGATGTATTATTTAATGAATTAGAAATGTCACGCCTCAAAACCAGTGAAACCTGCAAGAACATCGTGAAACTGAAACAGAAAAGGCTCAGCCTGAGAAGGACTTAAATGAAGTAAGAAAGTTAAATATAAAAAGATGATTGAGACTTGTAAAACTCTCAACTGGAAAGAAACTATGAACCCGACCCAAAAATTCCTCAAACTAGTCCAGAGTAACTAAAACTAAATTCCCTACGTAAATGATTGATCAAGCAACGTGAAAGAATTTGAATTTCAATTAGCTAGTAAGGGATAGAGAGGAGACAAAGTCATACCAAATATAAACTATAGTGCCTCAAGTTTAATGAAATTTGTTATAAGTTTCAGGTGAAGAGATTGATTTTTCAAAACCAAGTGCATATGATAAAGCCATTAATTGTGATAAATCTGAAAAAATGGATTAGGGCAATGGAGGAAATGCAGTCTTTTAGTGGAAATAAAAATTGGAAAATTGAGGAAAAACCAAAATTTCAAAAGGTAGTGCAATCTAGATGGATATACAAATGACTCCTTTAAGTTATAAAGTCAGATTAGTGGCCAGTTACAGAATACATGGTTATTACACTTGTTGAATCAAGAAATAAACTCCACGAACTTTGCCCCCGTCTAACGAAGTGGAGGCAACATGCGAAGGGAACAAAGGCAAGAAATTTGCACCAAATGTGCGAGCCTCTCCCTCCATCCAGGCTGTCTCCAAACTAGCAAGTAAGCACACATGTGTTGATGAATAAAGCTTGACACTTGTAATGGAATCAGTTACAAAATAATCAATAAGGATCTGTTATCTATCATTTTCCTTAAATGACCAAATTACTCCAAAACTTAGAGGAAAATCTATAAATACCACTTCATTTGAAGAAGAAAGACATATAATTCAAATATTTCCCTCCCAAATAGTCGTTTAATCTCTAGCTCCTATTTGAGCATCAAAACTAGTGAGATTTGGAAGTGAAAGTCCTGGTTACGTAAGAGGATTTGTAGATATGATTTCTATCGTCAACAAATTGACAACGTCTATGAGAAACTTCAACAATGTAAATCACTAATTTCCACGCTCTAACTGAGAAATATGTGAGATCGAAGAAAATTAAATAAACAAAGAAAAGTCAAGCAGTAGCCGGAACGCCAAAGAATGAAATTTCAAAGATTAGCGGTGTTCAAACTAATGTACGAGTAAATTCGGTAGCTGAGACTATCAACAGATGACTAAAGATCTGAAAGCATTAATGACGAAACATTGAGTTTTGTGTACAAAGATACAGAGCCTGAAAGTAACCATTTGGGAAAAGGTAAGCTTACAAGTAATATGCAGCAATTAACCTCTTTAATTACATACCCACACATTTTGTAGTAACCTGAAAATTGAAGGAATTGAAGTTGAAGTAGTTTTGATCTAGACAGTATTAGTGGGTGAATGTTTTCACTTCATATCATAGCTTCACTAGGGGAGGTCCAGTCCTTCATGAATAGGCAACTTTGCTAGTAAAAATAAGAGATGATCCCCATGCATACCAAGGATATATGAATTTTGACACCATCAATGATAAATTTGCAAACAACGGAATCCTTAGACAATCAGTCCTGAAGCAGACGAACATAGTCATCTCCCTCAAGCTTTTGCACGCGAGGTATTTCACGAATAAAGGCAAAATGTTTTTAAAGTACAATCAAGGAATTCTGCGCACAAACTGTAAAAGCAATAAAAAAGGAGGCTTGAGAGGTCTTATGAATATCGTTGCCATAGTTGAAATGAGTAACTCCGAGGATAAACTAGAAATTAATAGCCTATCGACCCCTTATAACTAAGTGCACATTAGAAATGTAGCAATCGAAGAGCTATAAAGCTTTTCTGTTATCACAGAAGATGCGAATGAAGCTCTAAAAATCGACAAGGAATTAAGAAAACCTAAGAAAGGCTTGCACACGTAATTGGAATTAGGGAGAACTTCATCATAGTTTTCTGAAATTCTTACACCTTCGAGGACAATGTTGCCAATAGAATCATACATGGTACACCTTTTCTAAACAGACATCAAAGTCAGCATCGCATATTTGACTAATGCTTAATAAGTTAGACTTTAACCATTTTACATAAAGTACATCTGAGATAGCAGGTAATCCAAATATATTAACGACACATTTACCTAGAATATGTGCAGTAGCCCCATCTCCAAAGGTAACTACCCCACCATTCCAATCATCGAGAGAAGATAACAAGGCTTTGTCATCACACATATTTCTAGAAC
>CAIGRB010031102.1:10771-22468 GCA_903798255.1 Fraxinus quadrangulata | reverse complement strand
ATGCAATAATCATTTTAAACCTAGTTTTACACTTTGACACACGGTTGAAATATTGAAGAATCAATGCTCCTAAATTATTTAACAGTATCTCTCGAGTAAAGTTAAACATATTCCAATATGTGACCCGACTATATTCCTATGACGGATGCGAATATAAAAGAATTCACGAGTTTTTATGAACACTTAAATATTCACACGAGCCATAGCGATATGTTTCTATCCCCTATTGGACCCTATGATGATTTATACCATGTAGAACTTATTCCCCTTCTTTCGAATGCATGAAATAAGGCACCACACTCACACAATTACATATACAATAATAAAGGAGAAAAGAAATTCATATAAATCATTCAAATATCCCAAAACGTATTTTTGATTGTCAATAATGTAAAACTAATAATTAAAATTCATATTACATAGTTCATCTAACCCTAGTACAGAATTAATCTAACCTAGCATGGTGAAAAAAAGAAAATCAGAAAAATAAGTAAATAATGACATCACCCAATTCAATTCTTGAGATTAATCGTCGCGTTGTGGTGTTGTTCTTCGTGTTCTTCCTCCTTTCTTCTACCAAAACCCTTGTAAAATATGTTCTTTAGGTCAAAAGAAGGTCTCCTCTTTTGTTCTAGACGGCCCTAGGGTTTAAATACGCAACCCAAGATTTGTTTTCATAGGTAGTTGAATCAAAATAGAAAACCAAAATTTTCATCAGTTTTTTGTACTATGTGACCGCATAGTTATCCCCTACGCGACCGCATAGAAGAACTCAAATGGCTCTTGGAATTCTGTGAAGGCATCTATGCGACCACATGGTATTAAGAACTTCCAAAATGTGGCAATTTGGTCCTTGAACCTCTTTTTGCATTTATTGACCTCTTTTCCAACATCTACTTCCACCGTGTCATTCAATGCCCAATTAGATATTTCCATCTTCACATCTTTGATCTCTCATCCAGGCCATCTTTCGATTATTTACATATTAGTCCTTGAACTTTGATTTTCTTCCATTTTAGTCCTTTTCTTATTATTCTCCTAATTTTTGTCATATTCATCATTGTTGTCCTGCAAAATACAAATTATATCGAATTAAGCTATATTCCACATATTTATTGACAATTATCCAGGTTTGTGAACAACAATAAGTGTGTAAAAAAGAATTTATCAGCACCACCAAACTTGAACTTTTGTTTGTCCTCAAACAAAACTGTAACTTAATTCCACATAAAACATGGTTTAATAACATGCAGTGTCTCAGTATTGGACTCTAGCAATTAACCAAATGAACAACTTAAACAATGCAAAAATCATATCAATCTCCATTAGTTATATGTATAACTTGACATGTGCGTGTAAACTCATGTAGACATACAAAGTTCGTGGTTGGTTTAACACCTGACCCATAGTAGTCAAATAATTCCTTAATTCGCTCGAGAGATGCACACATTCCCAAACTTATTTTTTTCACTCAATTTTCCCGGTGTGCATCCTAAGTTGAACTTATTTAATTCTATTTCTTACCATCTCGTAGTTTGGATAAATCTTACTATTAAAAGTTCTCACTTCAACAAGTCAAGATTCTCGTATATTTTTTATTGCTTTAAGCTTTAAGACTAAATTGAGTTACTTGCCTCTCATTAAAAGTATAGTTCTATCGACCGGATGTCTGGAACTTAATCAATGCAATTGATTAAGTGTAGCAAACTTTAGGCCGATAACTCCCAAATTAGACGATCATAGGGTACCGGATTTTCAATCACCCTTTCAGGCTTAATCACTCAAGTCATACAGGCTTGAAGATATTTTTTTTTCATACATAGATTAGTGCAACACTAACCTCTAACTCAAAACTTTCACATCGTCTTCGTCTCATTGGTTTTAGACAATCCACACAAGATAGTGTTCATGCATGGAATCTCTACTAATCTCAATGTTTCCCTGTAACAACTTAACCATCTTCAAACTACCCTATAGTTGGCTTATAGATTTATACTCCAAAGGTTATTCGGGTTTTTATACCATATTCAACTATTTCCTAAAGTTTGAACCAAATCACCAACTCAATATATCAACATGAGTACTATGTATAAATAATGTCAAGTTTACATAAACAGGCTTTGACTAATCTAATAATGCACTATTTTCATTATTTATAGTTCATACTTAGTCCAATATTCAACATCATAGCCATCAAGACCATCGAACCCACACAAGCACACAAAATGATAACTTTAATGCTAGAAAATAAATGAATACGAATTGAAAGTAAATTTTTTTTATATAATCACATAAACATGATGAATGGAAATACTCACATCCCTAAACTTATATAGAACATTGTCCTCAATGCTTAAAGAATAAGAAACTTAAAGACATATAAAGTTAATGACAAATTCACATAAAGATAAAGAAAATAAGGTTAGGAATACTCCTCTGATCGATGGAGATGTGAATGTGAAGATGATAGAGTAAAAGAAGTGTAGATCACGCATAGATTATTTATGTCATGTACAGACGATGAACGACTCAATATTATTAAAAATTATCAAAAATACGAAAAAATTTCTAATCCAATGCATAAAATAAAATAAATAAAAGGGAAGAATTGTTGGGTTGCCTCCCAACCAGTGCTAGTTTATAGTCTATAGGTCAACTTTAATTCAGTAAATTCATAGTGGTTCAAGTCGAAGAATGTCACCATTGTACCCCTTGTAATTGCTAGATTTGCAATCTCTTTTAACTCTCCAAACTTTGAATTCTCCGTTCTCGTCTCTACCAAGAAATCCACAAATTTTTGATTTTCCATTCTGGCAATTTTGTTGAAGGGATAGTTTGTCTTCATTGACACACTGATACTCTTCGAGGGCTCATGGTTGTTTGGATGGATTATATAATGTAAAAACTTNGAATACGAATTGAAAGTAAATTTTTTTTATATAATCACATAAATATGATGAATGGAAATACTCACATCCCTAAACTTATATAGAACATTGTCCTCAATGCTTAAAGAATAAGAAACTTAAAGACATATAAAGTTAATGACAAATTCACATAAAGATAAAGAAAATAGGGTTAGGAATACTCATCTGATTGACGGAGATGTGTATGTGAAGATGATGAAGTAAAAGAAGTATGGACCATGCATAGACTCTTTATGTCCCATAAAGACAATGAACTACTCAATATTATTAAAAATTATCAAAAATATGAATAAATTTCTATTTCAATGCATAAAATAAAGTAAATAAAAGGGAGGAATTGTTGGGGCCTCCCAACCAGCACTAGTTTATAGTCTATAGCTTGACTGTACTTCAGTAGGTTCATGGTGATTCAAGTTGAAGAATTTCACCATTGCACTCTTTGTAATTTCCAGCTTTGCATCCTCTTTTAGCTCTCCGGACTTTGAATCCTCCGTTTTCGTCTCTATCAAGAAATCCTTCAAATTTTATTTTCCTCTTCTGGCAATTTTATTAAAGGGAAATTTCGTCTTCATTGATACACTGAAACTCGTCTAGGGTTGATGGTTGTTTGGATGTATTATATAATGTAAAAACTTCTTGCTCTTCATCTACCTTCAAGATTAGCTCACATTTCTCCATATTAATTAAAGTTCGACCTGTCACTAAGAATGGTTTCTCCAAGATTATTGAAATATTTATGTCTTCTTCTATGTCTAAAATAAGAAAGTTCGTTGGGAAGATGAATTTCTTCACTTTAGTCAGCACATCTTCTATAATCCATCTGGGGTACATAAGGGACCTATCAGCTAGTTGCAGGTCATTGTTGTTGTTTTATCCTCTCCCAAATTGAGTTTCCTAAAAATAGAAAGTAGCATCAAGTTAACACTAGCACCAGTATCACATAAAGCATTAAAAGTACCAGGTTCTCCAATTGAAATAGGTAAGGTGAAGCTCTCTGGATCTTTGAATTTGGGCGGCAATTTTTTTTGTAATCTTGCACTGCTCTCCTCTATCAATGCCACAGTTTCAAATTCTGAAAGTTTTTTCTTCTTTGATATCATATCCTTCAAAAAATTTCCATAGCTGGGAATTTGCCTTATTGCGTCTATGAACGAAATATTAATGTAGAGTTTCCATAGCATATTCAAAAACTTCTCAAACTTTTGGTCTCGGTGATGTCTCTTCAACCTCTGTGGAATGGAATAGGGGGTTCGTAAGGATTGATAGGAACAGTTGCTTTAACCCGTGGTGTATCTAAACTTTCTTTGGTAGATACCTCTATCGTTTGTTCAGTCTGTTCCAAGGTTCTATTGCCTTAGTAGCAGCAAGTTTCTTGACATGAATTTTCGACTGTTGCACTCCATTCCTGGTGGTGATTGCTTTCACAGATGAATTCTCAATTATTTCATTTCTCAAAGTACATATGGTCATTACCTGCTCCTTAAGATTAGTTTCAGTGTTGCTTGGCAATGCACCTGGTACTCTGCTAGTCAGAGAAAGTGCCATTTGCCCCACTTGAGCCTCCAGGTTTTTAATAGCAGCACTCTGATCTCGGAAGGTTGTTTCGATTTTCCTCATGAACTAATTATTAGCCTCCATGTATTGATTTTTTTTTTTCCATGAATTTCTCGAACATCTTTTCCAGTTGAAATTTCTTCTCTTGATGCTGAAACTGATCCTCCAGCCTATTCTGATTCTAATTAGCCCAAGAGAAATTTGGGTGTTTCTTCCAATCGGATTGTAAGTATCTGAATGTGGATTATTCTGTTGATGTTGTCCTCATTGTGCAAACTCCACTTGTTCTATACATTGTGCTAGAATATGACAATTTGCTGTTTTGGGGTTTTTTGGGTGTTTTTTATATTGCATGTGTACGATATCGTAACAAGTAATATAGTGGACCTTCGAGTCTGGATTATCATTCCCTCAAAGACTATCATTTAGAACTTAATTAGATTTTTCTAACTTCTATTTGATGAAAGTAAACAAAGATTCATGAGTTGATGTGTATTTTTTATTTAAAATGCACAAAAAGATTTGTTGAGATTTCAAATATTTGATGGAAATTAGGAATGAACAATTTCACTTATTGATCACCTTTAAGTCCTAATTCAAGATTCAAGAGTCTAATGTAATGTTCGATCAAATTCTTCTATGATATTCAATTTACCCTTCTTGAGTTCTCATTGAACTTATTTAACTATTTCAATCTAATATCTCTATACGAATCTATCTTAGTTAAACGAAATATTAGTTTTAAGAATTCATATGTGATCGCAATATTTAGTATATGTATCTCTATACGTTATACTAAATTATCGAATTTTACTATATGATCTAAATCTCAAACTCACCTCTCGATTCGTAAAAGATTTACAAAGTTATCAAATTAGTGATCAAGTAATTTAATTCATTAAACTCATAGTAAAATCAATACATGAACGATAAAATACCAAGAATTTTGAATAAAAGACATAAAAGTTTTCAAGTAGATTACATCGGTCACACTAATTTAAAGTTTAGATACTCATAATAAATAAATAAAGAAGAAAAATAAAGAGTTGATATTGAGTACATAAACGGATTTTGAATATAGATGTAGAAAATCAAATAAAGCTTGCACGACGATTTTTTTCTTTCAATCAATATTTCAAAGCTTGAATTCTATGATATTTTCCTTCTTTGAATTGTGCTCGTCAATCTCTAGTTGTATATTTATTTTCTCAATGTGTGAAATCCTTTATTAGTGCCTCTTGAGGTCTATTTATACTTCTCTACACATTCTTAGCCAATTTGGAGTCTTTTTCTAGACTTCTCGCGACCCGAATAGGAAAAACCTAAGTTGTACAGCGCAGTGCCTAGGCACTAGGGTGCAGAGTCTAGGCACCGCGATAGTTGTCTAGGTAGCGCCTCGACACTATAGTGGCGCTGCGAGCCTTGCTGAAATTATTCTGCGTCTACTTCAATGTTATTGTCATAACCTTTTCTCCCAATATAAGGCGAGCCTTGCTGAAATTCTTCTGCGTCTACTTCAATGTTATTGTCATAACCTTTTCTCCCAATATAAGGCGATTCAAAATACGTTGAAAATGTAACTCAAAGGGATACAACTTTACTAGAAGTAACTCATTTTCAGTTCGAACATTTACTAGGCCAAAATGAATCTCAATCTCCAACTAAAAATCTGATCATCCTTGTGCAGTTGAAAATTGATTTGTGAAAATATTTTGGCATATTTTCACTCCTTTTGACCTTTAGTTGTATCCATTTGACCCCTAGCATTCTCGAATCTTCATCGTGAGCTCCGACACAACTTTTAAATATTTACACTTTATCCCATAAACTTTTGATATTGCCCATTTTCGCCAATTTTTAGTCATTCTTTCAATTTCACTTCTATTCATTGAGTTTCACCTAATAACAAATTATATAATAAATTATACTATAATCCCGTGAAAATAATTACGAAATGTCAATATTTTAGAGCCCGAATAAGTGTATAAAATATACTTGTCCGAGTTCATAATGATTTACATATAGATGAGATGTCAAAACGAGAGTGGAAAGTTTTTTTTTTTTTTATTTGGTTGAAGAAATTTCGACCGAATTAGATCACACCACATCATACGTATGTAAAGTATTATAAAACTCATTATGTACGTGCACAACCGATATTTTAAACCTTATTTAAAATAATATAAAGATGCAAAAAGACAATAAATTAAATTAAAACATTTAGTATCAATCAATGTAACATTAATCCAAAAATATTAAACCAAAACACAAATAAAAATCATACACTAAATATGGTTATAGTAAACTTATAAATAGTATAGCAAACATGTTATATATCTATTATTATGCATTTTAAAAAAAATTAATTCTTCATATTCATGAATTAGATATGCCGTTGATCCTCACCAAAATTGGGCTCCTCATCAAAGTTGTTATCTTTGTCCTTAATAACATTATCTTCCTCATTAGCATTATTCTCTGTTGACAATGGTGCAAGGGTTGTACAACAAAGTCATGAACTTTATCACATATTTGGTGCATAGAATGATGCCAAGATTGCAATGTAAAATTGAATTGTTGTTCAACAACCTTAAGCTTGTTTTGCATCTTTAGCTCCATATTCATCCAAGCTGCATTGACTACCTTTAAGTTGTGCTCTACATGGTTTCTTATATTCCGTACCTCAAGGAGAGTATTTAATTTTTTCACAGCTAAAGGAAATTCTATCTCATAAAGACACATAAGAAAAACATTATGATAATTTTGAACCTGCAACATTGTCAATCCAACTGTCATCGCAAACTTTTTACGTAGTCTTAGTTTACTTCAACTTGCTAAAGTAATTTTAGTTGAAGCACAACTTTAGTCAGAAGTTAAGGAAACAAAAGATTATAATAATTTTGAACCCATAACATTTTCAATCGAATGGTCATCGCAAACTTTTTACATAGAGAAAGCTTCGCTCTCTTAGTTTACTTCAACTTGCCAAAGTAATTTTTCCCAGCCAAATCAAAAAATCCCCCATCTCTCTTCGCAGTCAGAGATATTATCACACACTAAAGAAAGTTGGCAATTCTATTGAGATTTCATTTTATTAGAACTCAGGAGGAAACTGGGGCTAATAGTATTATCACATACTAAAGAAAACCTTATCATCTCTAAAGAAAGTTTGCTTATTATGGAACTGTTAAATAGAAAACCTTATCATCTCTTTAGCAAGTCAAAAAGTAGCAAGATGCAGTATGCACAACTAAAAATATCAAGTGACCATAAATATAATAAAAAGATGCACCAACCTTTGAATCATTTGGATCCCTGTAAATTGATCATTGCAAAAACAAATTAATAGTAAAAAAAAAAAAAGCATGAGTCACGTAATCAACTTAAAGGTGTTCAAAAGTTAATAACATGACTGTAATGAAGATGTTTAAATTATATTAGCAATTTCAGGCAGGCATCAAACAACTTAGATCAATATATCATCAATAGGATAGACCCAATCAAGTGCCATTTATATATGTGATACAAAAAACTTCATCATATAAAGATTAAGATATGTATCCTCTGTTTGCTGTTGAAACTGAGAAGAATTGATATTGGAGATAAGAAACCCTAGTTTTCAAAGCCAACATCATCATTTGATACTTGTGCATCCCAAAGAAATCTGTATATGCATTCGCATAACCAGATTGTTTCAGTTGATTGATAATTAGAACTCAACTAGATAATTACATGTTTATTCGGAGATTCTTGAGGAGTAGTACATTAAAACCACCAGATAGTACCTCAAGATATGTCCACGTGAAGTGCATAGAAAACTAGTAGTAAATCCTAATTCGTCTATTCTCATGCATTCATCATCTATATTTCCTGGCGAGAAACACATTATCGAAAAGGGTGATTTAGAAGAAACTTCTGTAAGAATTTCTAATCCAATTATTTGCAGCTGGAAACATCTTGTATGAAGCATGAAGTTTTTATGAGTCCAATTACAAAGCTTAGAATTCCATGTTCCCCAACTTGTTCTCCAGCAAAACAAGGAAAAGTAAAAGGCCCTAACATGTTCAGATGTCAGTGTCCCATTCTTTTCAAAGTTTAATAAGGACTGGATTAGATAACCGAACTACAAACCCCAAAACTTCCACTAAAAAAATCTTTGTTAAATCCAAATTATATAATCGACAATTTCTAAATTTGTAATTGTATTATGAGTTTATCAAGTTTTAATCAAAGTCAAAATAGAAGTTATTGAGTCCTAATTGTTCTAAAAAGAGTTAGAATTGGTAGTATGGGTCTTGAATGAGTCCAAAAAGATTACATATGATCATTAAAATGTAATTAGAAGTCAAAGAAGTGTAAAAGTGTTGCACAAGTTATGATCCAAATTCTCGGTCACAACTTGCAACACATTTTGCATATAGAAAACATTGGAATTTGGACAAGACTATTTTCTAGAATAGTAACCCTTTTGAGTTAGATTTCGAATGCAATTTGAATAATCTCAATCGGATATAGAGAGAGAAAGTTATGATAAAAATACCAACGATTACTAAGACGGTGCTCGCTGGCTGCCCACTTGGCACTCCGACGAATGATTGATTCCCGCAACTCCTAATTTACTTTAAACATAGATTTTTTCAATCATTTTCATTCCAAACACTTTTCCTTATATGTATCATACCCTATGAACGTCCCAAATTGATGAAACCTTTCAAAGGTGTTTTCATCATTCCAAAGTCCTTCCAATCAAGTTCTCAATCATTGAAGAAAATTGATATCTCTTCAAACTGGACTTCCAAATCAAAATTGTTTACGTCTCCTTTATCGACTAATGACCCAAACCAAATCTAAATAGGAATTTGTTCATATTCTAACATTCAACATCAAACTAGATAAAAATGCACCAACATCTTAAGATGTGTAAGTACAATTGTAAATGTTATTTCATGTGACAAAGATGCACAACTACTCAACATGTTTTCTTGTTGACACAACTAGAAAAGACAAAACAACTTCATCGACTCATAGATGTGTTGATGCAGCACATGAATTTGCTACAATGGTGGTGTGAAGGCAAAACAGTCATGGATTTAATGATGGAAGAGGACTTCAACTGCAATAATAACCTTTTCGTTCCTTTGAATTCTGGAAAGCTAAGAAATTGATTTTTATTTTCTACAACAATATGTGATTTTTTTATTATTTTTTTTCAATGTTAGAATATCTCCAAGAAATTCTCCATTTTTTGTAGAAAGTCATGTACATAATGTAAAGAGTATCTTTAAGTTCAAATTTAAAGAAGAATTTTTTTTTTGTCAATGGTGCTGCGAAGGCACAACAGTCATGGAATCAATGATGGAAGAGGACTTCAACTGCAACAATAACCTTTTCATTCCTATGAATTCTGGAAAGCTAAGAATTTGATTTTTATCTCTCTCCTGCATAGAATATGATTTGTTTTAGTTTCCTTCTTGTGATGGGATTATTTATAGAAACTAAAAGCCCTCGTTTTATTGTACTATACGAAGGATAAGTGTAGTTTATACACTTATTCGTGACCCTAAATTATAATATTTTATTGACTTTTTGATTAAATTCTACCTAATTTATGTTATATTGTGTTTTGTAGGTAAAACTTTATGTTTAATGAAGAATTGGAGAAAAGAATGTAAAAGTGGCGAAAAATGGCAAAATACAAAAATGAAATCTTGGAGAAAAATATTATATTAAATGAGTTGGAGTTAAATGGGTCTCAATAGACTTGTATTGAAAATTTTAATTGAAGGCTCAAATTAAACTTATATATATTTAAATTTATATATATTATATGATATTCAAAGAGAGAGACAGACTAAGGTGCACTGGAAAGAAACAGAGAAAGAAGAAAAGAAAAAAAAAGAGCGAAATAAAAGGAGAAAGAGAGAAAAGAAGAGGAAAATGGAAGAAAGTCAAAGCAGCACAAAGAAAAAAAAATGCAGGGAAAAGAAGAAAGAAAAGAGAAAAAAGAGAAGGAAATGAAAGGAGATTGCAAACACTAGAATTTTCACGTTTGGTTAATTTTTAATGATATCTTTCACTTTTAGATGTTTTCATTTTTACAATATGAAGAACTAATTTTTATATTATGAAAAATAATGTAGTCGACTTGTGATCTTTTATTTTTTATTCAAGATTTCTGTAATTTATTTATTTATGTGTTGGTTTTATTATGATTTTAATATATTAAATTACTTGATCAATAATCTGATAATTATATGAGTCTCTTATAAATTGAGAGATGAGTTCGAGGTTTAGACCATATAATAAAATTCGGTAATTAATATAAAGTGTAGAGATACATATATTAATTATTGCAATCATAATATGTATTCTTAGAACCAGTGTTTCGTTTAACTGAAGTTGATAAACATAAATATATGGAATTGAATTAGTTAAATAGGTTCAATGAGAACTCGATGGGGGTAAATTGAATACAATAGAAGAATTCGATGAAATATTACATTATGTTATGAATCTTGAATTAAGAATAAAAATGATCAATAGATAAAATTGTTATACCCTAATATTCGTCACATATTTGAATTTTCAATTATACATTGTTTGTAATTAATTTATATTTTTAATTAGTTAAAAGTAGTTAGGAAAAATAATCTCAACCATCATAATTATTTACTCGTTTTTGTCAAATCGGAGTTAGAAAAATTATATTAAGTCCTAAAGTATAGTCTTCGAATGAACGATATCCGGACTCAGGGGTCCACTATACTACTTGTTACGATATCGTACACTTGCAATACAAAAAAACACAATAAGTTTTTAGCGCCGTTGCTAGAGAATATTTACTTTAGTCTTAGCTTATTTTTTTTTAACTGTTATTTTATTTTATTAAAAACAAAATTCGTTGTATGCTCTGTATCCAAGGCGACGATCATGAACCGTTTGACTCGAAAATGAAACGTACTTTTAGACAAAGCTGCAAGGATCACAAACAAAAATAGTAGCATCAAATGGAGACGATCAAAATATTCATATTGCTATTCAGCAAATTGGACAAGTTGCCGCAAGAGTAGCGGTGCTACCAAATTAGCAGCAGGAGCGAAGGAAAATAAACCATAGAAACTTACTAGTTTCAATGTTCTTAACGCCAATAGCCGCGTCTGCACGTTCCAGTATTGTGTATCCAGATTTTAGGATAAATAATTATCAGATAAAGGCG
>CAIGRB010031077.1:0-31628 GCA_903798255.1 Fraxinus quadrangulata | reverse complement strand
AATTTGAAATTTATTTTTGTATTTTTGAAATTGTGTAAAGTAAATACCTTATAGATATATTGTTCCCATCAGTAAATTGGATTTGATTTTGGGCCTACTTTTTAAAAAAACAAGAGGCCCAAAAAAGGCCCAATTTCGAGCGCATGAGTTCTCTTCCTTTCTTTTTCCACGTTGAACCTCCACCCCTGCGAATAGATTCAAGCTTCCCCCTCCCTGGTTGGCTGGCTCCTGACAGCGACCATAAATTTTGACAAAGCCAGCAGGGGCGACCGCACCCTTTAGCCAAGTGCTGGCTCCGCCACTACCTATATAAGGTTAGCCTAGTGATAGTTTATTGGTAAATTTCACTCTTGGCTTATATTGATTGTTATTAAAGTTAGCTAAACTATTATGTTATGTTCGTACAACACCACCATGTCATGCTTATTTTTAATTGCTATCAAGTGAAGGTAAATAATTTGATATGTTCTAATATCATACCCATTTTATTCTTGTTTATTTGATAAGATGCAAGTGCAATATTGTTGTGAATGCATTGTATATCATGTTGGTGTGGGCTTTATGTATTTGTAGTTAAAGAATTGTTAAATTATAGAACCGACAAGAACAAAGTTTAATCCGCAGTAGCGTGACTAAATACTATAATTATGAGGTTGAAAACGTAGTATGTAAACTACAAACGAAAAAATCAAAAAAATAAAACCAAGAAAGGGAAAATAAGAAGAAGAAGAGAATAATCTGAGGTAAGTAAATTACACTCTTTCCTTAAAACAAAATTGCCTCACAACGGTGCTCACGGTTCACAGTATTTGTCTCCCAAAATACAACGAATTCAACTTGTGGTGGAAGCACTTCAAACCACAAGTTACAGCGAACTTACGATGGAGTTTCTCTCCACAAGAAGAAAATGGCTTTTGAATGGCTTTGGAAATGATTTTGTAAGAGATTTATGAAATGCTCAATGCAAGTATGATATGAGATTATGAATTGAATTAATAAAATCTAAACACATGGGATCTATATATTACTGTTGGAAAGGTTTGTCTTAAAAAACATAACCATACAAAAGGACACACATTTCGAAATTTATCTCTATACATGAAGAGACACACCCATTGAAAAAGAATTATACCAAAAGTCATGATCTTTCATATGGAAAGACACATCTTTCCATCCAAATATCTTCTAGAATATAATATTCTATACGATTTTTCAACAATTCACATATTTAAGCAACTAGATTTTGGTTTAATTTCTCATTCATCAAATAACGAATTTTACTTAAATAATAATTTAAAATTGGTCAAAACCAATTTTCGATATAAGATTCCAACAATCCCTATATGAATGAAAATTAATGCAAATGACTATGTAGACACTAGTAGAGAGAAAGCGAAAAAAATTGCATCAGGTAAGGTAGCTTCCGGCCTTAAACCTTCCTTAGTGAAATACTATCGGATTTACTTGGCTAATTGGTGAATGTGATTTCTTGAACCGTTTAGCCATTGGTGTAAACTAAGACAAATATACACATACAATGTTTTCCCTAAACCGTTCATGATTCTCATGACTTGGTTCATTATGGCCATGAACGACTCTTGGGTTTCTTAAGTGTTTAGAAAATTTTAGCCTTTGAACAATTTTCATTGAGGCAGCCCCACCTCACACTTACATAAGTGACCTCCTATTAGGAGTATTTTACCTTACTTCACTTGACTTAATCAAGATATAGGAATCATTTAAAGAGTATCTCAACCTCTAATCATTCAACAGAAAGTACGTTAATATCATAAGAATAAGTTAGGAAATAATTTCTTAAGTGCTTCATAAAATCATTATAACTTAGTTGTCCCTTTGAATATCTATGGAGATGATGCCATTAGATAATAGTTGCTTAATGGTATTTATGTATGCGATGGATATGTCTAGACTTACCATTATACATGCTACTTTGAGCCCTTCCAATAGTCTATTGACCATCACAATGTATACTTATTGTAGGTACTGACTTGGGCCAACATGGAATATCTTCCAAAAAGTTACGAAGCCATTCTACTTCTTCTCCAACTTTATCCAAAGCAATGAACTCAAATTCCATCGTTGATCGAGCTATACACGTTTGCTTTGTCAATTTCCATGATATAGCAGTTTCACCAATGGTAAATGCATAACCACTAGTAGACTTGGAATCCTTCATGTCGGATATTCAATTCGCATCACAATATCCTTTCAATATCGCAGGATATATTGAGAAGTGTAATCCATGGGTTAAGGTTAAGGTATACTTCAAGTACCTAAGAATCCTTATTAAAGTCTTCCAAAGATTGTATCAATTTCCCCGATGGACTCTTGTACGTTGTTCGCTGGGGGGCTTTACCTTTGTCTTTGACCTTCTCTAGGTCTTTCTGCATCATTGTCCCTCATTCTCGAAGCATCATTTCTGTTAGGGTTCATCAGCTCGACGTTCTCAAGCTGTTAGGTCTGTCTAGGATGAGCACCTCTTAGGGGGCGTCTGTCTCTTCCTTGATTATTCTCCTGGGGATGTCTTGCGATGTCCCAGCAGTCTTTCGTACGGTGGTTATGGGAGTGATGGTAAGCACAAATAAGGGGCGCTTCGTTCCTATCCCTAGATACAGCGCCCCATCTCCCTCTTTGAGGATATCTTTGATAGGGTCATCCCTGATGCATTTCAGCACCAAGGTTCACTTCCTTGTAAGCCAAAGTGGGTATTGCGTCGAGTGTCACAGAGCTGTCCATGATTGAAAGGGGTCGGTGATCTCCAACAGATGGGAGGTAGGACATTTTTCCCTTTGCATTTGTGGTGGGGGGAAGTACTTGGCTGGCCCGGTTCCTATGATCTCTCAATTCTTCATTGAGGATTTCACTTCTTATCATTTCTAATAAGGCATCCTAGGTGGTGGGATCCTTGTTCTGCACATCCCTTCAGAAAAGGGAATTCATGTCCAAACCTCCTCTTAGGGCAGTTAGAGATTCTCTATGTATCACTTGTACACAGTAGGTCATCTCATCAGTGAAGTGGGACAAGAAACTTTTCAGAGGCTCGCCTTGCTGTAGTCGCATGTCTTGTAGGCGTTGAATTGGTATTTCACCTTCCTTACTTGTGGCGAAGCGTTTTAGAAACGCCCTCTTAAATTTCGGCCAACTCCGGATACTTCCTCCTGGTAATCTGCTGTACCAGACTTATGTCGCTCCACTTAGGGTTAAGTGAAAGGCCCTGCACTTCATAGCTAGGTGGCTCCCTTTAAGTTCATGTCGGTTCTGAAGCTGTTGAGATGTTTCGCAAGGTCACCTCTTCCATTATACTTTAGAATCTTTGGAAGTGTGAAGTGGTTTAGCATGGGGACATTCCCATGGCTTAAGAAAATGGTGAATGATCGTTGTCGTCTAGGTCGTAGGACCTTTGTAGTTCATCTGAATCCTCATCCTTCCTATATTGAGTTTGCGGAGGTCGATGGGAAGGTCCTACTTCGCTTCTTGCTTGTTCCCTTATCTTATGCCTAATTCTAGGGGTAGGGATCCAAATCTCTTCATGATGTACCAGTTCTTGTCTTTCATTCCAAAACGGCTCATGTTGCCTATTTCTAGATACAGGATGAGATTAAGCTGGCCTATTTCTAGGCGCAAGGAGAGGGTGAGCCTGCCTATTTCTAGGTAGCGTCGAGCTAAACCAATCGAAGATGCTTATTGACCTCTGAGGTAGGTCTTCTGGATCAAAGTTGGGGGGAATCAAATGGTGCCTCATCATTTTGTGGTGTAGTTAGTCGAAGTGTTAACTTCTACTTCCCTTTCTGGAGGGCTTCCATTCTGGTATGATGGTACCCTGCCATATGGCTTTGAACTTCCTCTTCTTCATGATAATATTGTAGAGGGTCCTATGATGCATTTTCTGGGGCTACGTATGGAGATACCATGTATCCTCATCATCCCTGCATGCTCATCAGTAGCTCATGCATAGCCATGTTCTGCTGGGTTATGTTTCTCATATTGGCAGTCATGGTGGCGACCTCTCTGGTGATTCTTGCTCTATCCTTCCTTCGCTCTCGACCAACCTCGTCTATGATGCTGGTAAGGCCTTGGGCGGGCAGCTGGGACCACTCATAAGGGTTTCTCTCCTTCAGAGTGTTCCTTTGTCCTACGAGGTGCATTTTCTTTACTATAACTCATATTACCAAACTTTTTTCTAACTCAACACTCCTTTCTTCAAGGATTAAATGAGCATAAGATTCATACACACATTTCTTCTTTAGGTTTTCCAAAGGTTCTTTCTTCAAGAACACTCATTTTTCAAGGGTTGAAAGATTTCTTTCAAGGTGCCTTCTTATCGGCTTTTCTCCATGGGACTCTCGTGGTTAAATATATGGTTTTTCATAGACAGTGTCAATCTATTGACCCCGAAATGAGCCGACGATACTCAACTCATTCTTGCCATGTTAAGCACGTTCTGGCGCATTTATATTAGTTAGAAAAATGAACGTGAATGCAGGAGATACTATACGGCGAGAGACAAAAATATTCGAGTTCCGACGTATATAACGAGGATGATTACGCTAACAACGATCACCGATCAAGAATCAATCTACTCAACTAAAGGCTAAATAGGAATATGTGGAAAAATAGATGACATGTGTATTCGTAAGTGTTAGATTACACATCGAAATTTGTATCTATTAGAAATGTGTTAGAAGCGAAGATGGTCGCTCAAATGTTTGTAAGTATTAGTTGTTTACTTTAATAATCCAGAATACAAGATTTCAACCTTAAAAAATCCAACCCTTTCTAAGTTACAAAGAGAATCTATTTATAGTGTCTTGACCGACGTGATGTCCGTTAGATCAGAACTATGTAACCTCATCTCCTTAACTGAGGCTTCACATCATTGTTTATTTGCACAATTAATATACTGATAGGGGTCACCACCCTATACAATAGGCTAACACATCTGACATTTTTTATTACAAGTGTTACATCAATCACTTCAAAGAAATCTTCAACTGTGTTGTAAGAGACAACGTCAACTTCATGAGCTTCGGGTGGTTTGAGAGCTTCAAAGGGTCTTTTGTTTTGAACATTTTTGTATTATTATTTGATTGTAATATAAGTATTTTGAATGTTTCATTTTTATTTATTGATTTATTGTTGAATTTAATTTAAAAAATTTAGTTAGGGTAGGATGCATCTCTTTTGTGGACTGTGTATTATAGATTATATGTGCCCTGGAGGCAAAGAAAATCGATTATTATGTGCTGAGAGATTTTGTTTACTTTCGAGTCTTGTCTCCTTTACTTCTTCGTTGCGGTGAACTCAGATTCGGCAAAGATCACATGTGCTTGGAGATTCTGTTGGTCTTGATTCTCGTCGCCTTTACTTTTGTATTGCGATGAATTCGTTGATAGTCTTTCTGGCCTCGAACAGACTGTGAAGCTCATGTGGAATAGTTTTCATCCTATTAATCTTGATGTTTGGCTCAAGGATCAGATAGTTTCGGACATTTCTAAAAAGAAAAAGAAACTAAGCCTCCGTTTGACACTCATTCTCATTCCATTCTCATTCTCAATTTTTTTCTTTCTTCATTTCCACTACATATTCTCCAAATAAAATAATATTACACACAAATCTAAAAAAATTCATCACTTTTCCACCATATATTCTCCCATCAATCACTATTCTCAAAATTCTATTCTCATTTTAATAAGATTCAAACACAAGCTAAATCTTGTCCGTTAATTTTTTTATAGTGAAAGTCTCAACTTGCCAAACAAGCAATGAACGTTTTGAATGATGTGTGCAGTGTGCAGGTTAACTATGATATATGTTATGCATTCCACTGACAGTGAAAGCGGGAACAAAATATACCAATAATTGGAACTGCACCATCTCACAGATGCAGAAGTGTGAAGCACTCTGTCAATTCTGTTATTTAACCTATAGTACAAACCAGATTTATTCTTCAATTCCTAGAGGATTATGGTTATTTACTTGGTGAAATTATCAAAAAAACAAATTTTTTTATTATATTTATTTAAATTTTATCTTGGAAAAAGGTAGCCTGGGAATATGGGAAATGTCTCTCATTTCAATATCCATTATCCACATGAAAGTTATTGCTATTTCACATGTTGTCACTGTTTATACTTTATATCCTACTGTAGAGAGAGTGAGCTTGAGAGGTTAAATTTACATAGGTCAATTTGTTGTCTAGGGTACTATTTCAAGGATTCCAAATTAGCCATTACTTGAACTGAGATCAGAATCAAGAAAGTGACATTTTTGCATTGGCAAATGAGGTTGTCTGGATCGCAATTTAAATTTGGTCGATGGAGGGGGCTTGATCGGATCGAGGATAGTAATATTTTAAATATTACAAAATACAAAAAAGTTTAAGAGTAAATTATCAATTATAAGTCCATAATTAATCCAAAAAAATCAGTAAGCAAATTTCAAGGCCCACATAAAGTGTTTTTTTGTCAAGTTTCAGAGAAAAATATGTGAGTGGCGGCGAGACTACGAGAGTCGAATCCTAAATCGCTCATTTTGAATTTGAATTAGGGATTTTACATTTTATGTCTGATATTTTTTTATTTTTTCTACTTTTGGTTTTGGACTATATTATGTTATTTACATTAGTAAAATAAATAAGTCCAGCTCCAAAGCTCAATTTATTGCATTTGAAAAAAGCACAGTCTAACCTATTATCTGGATCGTACAATCCTAACGGTTTGGAATCAATCCTAGAAGATTGCGATTTCAGACTCAAATCAGAATGTGTTAAAAAAAAAAAAAGATGAACCCTACAGCAAATAACATGGGTGGTAGCGATCCAACTAGGTCATTTTGGATCGTAAGACTGTACATTTTTTAACAATTTTAACAACCTTGTTGGAAAATAATGCAGACATTTTTTCAGGACCATAGATTGCATTGAATATTTTGTGCAAAAACTATAGAATACGCAGTTATACATCGTACTTTTCATTTAATACATATTTGGCAAAGATTAAATTATAATCATTCATTTCAAATGAATGAATTGATTATTACAAGGCCTCAAGCCTGAATCGACCAGTCGATTCAAACCTATCTTTAAATCTTTAATTGTACTCAAAGATTTGCTTCGTATAGAGTAGTGTCCATAAGCTGTTTCTTCCAATTGGTATGATGTCCAGATATTTTTCTTTTTTTGTCAACTTTTGATCATTTTTCTTTTTAATATTTTTTCTAGATCTAGAAAATTTAAGGTCTCGTTTGGTTTACATTCAGTTTTTAGTGTTGAATTTATTTTCAGATTTTTGTTTTAAAATTGCAGATCATTCTGAAAAATTGTTTCTCAAAATAAAAAACGCGTTTGGTTTGAAATTTTTAAAAATTTTATATGTCATTTGTTTCAATGAACTTGATTATTCAGCAAAATAGAACAATTTTATATTAATATATCATCAAGTAAAATATATATTTTCTACCGATTTTCCACCACCGCGAGTGTAGAGCCCCAAAATTACAACCCAATCAAACTCAAAATTTCAGTACCCAAATAGTATAACCCAATTTCAAAGCACAAATAAGAAGCTACAAAGTTTGGAAACAACCAAGATACCCCGGAGGAGAACGTATGAAAACCTAGAATTGTTTGGAACATTTGGAAATCACACTCAAAATTACATAACCCAAATCCCACCAAAACAACTATACGTTTGTCGTTTGGATTCCAAGTCCCTAGTTATCAGATAATTTTTTTGGACCAAATAAATACAAGTACCAACACAGTTACTGTCTAAAATTTTGACTACTGAATCGTGGAATCTTTGGGTCGTATCAAATGTGAAATTTTCAATTGCTTGAAACTAAATGTTCATGTTCTCTTCATTTTTCTTTAATTATAAGTTTTTCATTTTTCTCTAATGTTGGAGGGATTAATAATCAATCAACGATCGCGCCATTCATACGTGACATTTTGTAAACGTGTAAATGCAATGTAAGCAATTGTAACGACTCGGGCCTTGTGCCCAGTCATTCTCTTACGTAATCTCCACTTTGAAAGGAAATCTTCTCTCTTACTCCTCACGGGCGTTCCTTTTTTATCACGTTATTCAAATGGTATCAAGGTTCAACTTAAATATTTTTGAAGGAGAAGTCATTTATTCGAATCATAGGGAACGACGTGACAGAAAATCGTGAGAGGTAATAGGGAAGATTTCCTCTCAAATCGGACAGTACGTAATAAAATGGCCCTGCACAAGACTCGAATCGTTACAACAATTGGTGGTAATGTCAGAAAGGGTGAGTGGGGGTGATGGCATGGGTGACTTTTCTCTTTTGGTGAGTTTTTCTTGAAACAAGAAGCTACCATTTTTAGAATAAAGAATTTTTGCTCCATTGTAATCAATTTCTTTCTATTGAATATTGAATACAACCAACGGACAACAAGTATAAGAACCATTATTTCTTAAGAAATTCCTATAATGAATTTGAGATTTGAAGTTTTGAGTTCAATTAGAATTACGATTTTGGGACTATATTTGAAGCCCAAAAATAACTAATCAAAAGGATGATGAATTTGTTTTTAAAACTTTCTTGAAAAATAAACTTAAATCAAGCAAGTTAAGAACACGTTGATCAATTAATAATCGTAAACAAATAAAATCAAATAGATCAATCAAATAATAAATATGAATGAAATAACGATAAGTAAAAGGGTAGAGAGGATGCAATCGATATGATTGTGGATATTCTATCCAAAATAAGGATCTACGTCCTTCGTTACCAACCTCTCCGACAAGAGCAAGACCTTTTTTCACTAGATTGATTGACTTATGGTGTAATCCAACCATTTATTGTACTTTTAGTGACATACAAATAATGAGCACAAATCTTTATACAATATTAAGCATCTGTTTGGGTTTCATTATTTCACATTATAATGATGAGAATAATAATTTTTTGAAAAATATGTGATTGAAAAAGAATGAAAAATTTTTAGGTTTATGAGTAATGTTATTTTATTAAAAAATGTGGTTGATAAAAAGAAAAAAAAAATGAATTTTAATTTAATAGGGGCTAAGCTTTACCAGACCTCAATATGACCCAATTATTAAACTTTACAAGACCTCAATATGACCAACAAGGAGGACCAATCCTTATACTATTGAACTTTTATGGGACGTTAATAAGATCCACAAGTTTAGAGTAAATTATTTTACAATGAAAACTCTCTCTTAATAAATGATATAAATGAATTAAGTACTAAGAGGTGCTAACACTTCAATAAATAGCAATAAATGATAATTCTAGTGTTAAATGAAATTTTTTGATATATATGATAATTAGAAATTTGATTCAATCAATCAAAGTTTTTCAATGAGAAAATGAAGAAGAAATAAATACAATATAAGTTCAAAAATCTTCTCAAAATATATATCTCTTTAAATGAATGATTATAATAAATTAAGTACCAGGAAAGAGATGAGAAATTTTGATGAATATAATGATTTTACAAATTTAATTCAATCAATCAAAATTTTCAATATGAAGAAGTGTAAGAAATATATGCAATATAAATTCATATATCTTCTTTAAAATATATCTCTCTTTTATGAATAATAGAAATAAATTAAGTAAAAAAAATGAAATTTTTTTATAAAGATGATGATTAAAGAGTTTGAATTAATTGAAAATTTTGATATGGAGAAATAAATAAAATGAATGAAAATGTAAGCTTAAAAAATTTCTCAAAATATATCTCATTTTGACGCTCTTGAAAGTCTATGAAGAATGGAAAAAGTAAGGGTATTTATAGAGTTCAAAAATCAAAATACTTTGTCGAACCGAACAACCAACTAAATGTCCGCATTTGGATCCAAACGTACCCGACGGTCAAAAATCTGACAGTTACATCAACTGGGCATTCGCCTTTTACGAATTTGTAGAGGAAGGTTTGCAAAACTTTCTAGGGATCTGAACAACCAACCAGACAACCATCCCCGACGCCTACATGCTCAGACATAACGTCCGACCATTTCTGCCGATTTTCCCTTTTTGACCTCGTTTAATCCAATTTGAATATTTTTATTTTTTTTTGAAAGGTGTTTTTAGTTTTCAAGATAAAAGATGTTTTAAAAATATGATATAAGTTCAAATATTATTTTGAAAATCAATTTTATTTAATCAAAATAGCTTTCAGTGCACAAAGTAATTTTTGAGATTTTATCATTCATCGCTAAAGATTAAAGTATCAGTACCTATACATTTGAACTAAGAAATTTAGTCTTTGATCTTATTTCGAAGTTTGGCTCTTAGACTCTCGTCTTGATCTTTCATTGGCATTTGGCTTTTAAACTCTTCATTTTGATTTTTCTTTGTTGTCTTTTAAGATCTTTTGTCAACTATCGATCAATTTATCATTGAATGCTTTGAAGACTACAATTACTTTAAATTCAATTGTTAGTAAATAAGATTAATTTGTTTGTTATAATTAAAACTTTAAGTTTATAATCAATCATAGGTCAACAATATTAGCAGGGTATTATAAAATCAATGAAAAGTCATGCCGATGGCGACGGCGGCGATGTGGAAAGGGAGTGGGTTTGGGGAAGGAGGAATTGAATTATTTATATTTCTCGTATTTTCACTGAAAATAATCAAAACGTCAAAGACATACTTTGAATTTTATGTTATAAATTTAAACTTGTTTTAAAAAATGTATTTCAAAAATTCTAAACCAAACAAATTTTCAATGTCTTACAAAATTGAAAATAGTAAATCAAACATTCTTTAATTTTCTTTAAGCGTTTGTTTGAGAGAGATTATTTGAAATGAAAAATTATTTTCAAAGAATGCGATTGAAATACAGGGAAAAAAAAAGTATGAGTCCATGTGCAAAAATAATGTGAACAACATATGATTAAAAAAGGAATTTAAGAAAAAATAATTTCAAATAAGAATCTCCTTTTTTTCCCCCTCCTTTTGAATTTAAATTTCTAAAAGGAGCATAGCATAGGCCAGCTTGATTCGATCATGTATAATGTGGACCAGCCAATTGGTCAAAAATTATATCAATCATTACAGCTTAACTCTTGTAATAATTCTTAATTACAACTGAGAAAGGGAACATAAAATTATTTGACTCACTAATCGCCACACAAAATGTTTATTAAATAATTGCCACTGCCATATGGCATAGTCTAAGAGCAGTCAAATATTGTGGGCAACTTAACTCCTCTTTTGTAATAAGTATTGAATGAGGGGACATTACTAATTAATATTCTTCCACACAAAATGTTTAATAATTGCCATTTGGCTTAGTCTAAAAGCAGCCTAATAGGACAATAATTAGTTTGGACAAAACCCAATCTAAGTGTTTGATTAGGCTGAATATAATTTTAAGTAAATTTCTATTTGTAATCACTTTTTTTTTTCCTTACAAAAGGAAAAAAATTATATATTTTTACAAGTCACTCTTAATAATTAACTTCTTATTTTTAACATTGATGAATAAAAAATTAGTCATTTTAAAATTTCAATGTAAGTGAAAATATTAACCGTAGTCAAACATGCACTAATTCATTGTACCTAAAAATATGTGTTTGCGGCTTTAGACGAATAATATTGTTTAGCTTTTATCTGAAAGTCATTTTCAGTAGATTTTAACAAAATTCTGTATGTTATACAATAAAAAGACAGGTATTGACCAAATCAATCAAAATTATCTTTGAACATTTATTTCATTGTATTTGAGAGATTGGCATTTTAGGGAATTTGCTTGATGTAAAGTCAATAATGACGACTGCATAAGTATCCACGTACTATTCAATGGTCCAAATTATTTTTAAAATTAAGTGAGAATCATGTCCGGGCTTAGCTTCATTGAGGTTAAGCTCATGTCCGCATAATTAAGAGTGTCTTTGTGTCCACTTTTAAAATCATTTAACTTATAAATATGAATATTACTATTTAGCTCTCATACAGTGATTGACATAAAAATAAAAAATAAAAAAATGAGCCATTTAGTTAGCAATAATTCATCATAACCTAGATATATCAGTATCCTAATTGTGTTTAGGCCAGAAAAGAAAGGATAAAATTAAATAATTTTGATTAAACAACTAAATATTAATGTTTTTTTTAATTGCCTATTTTAAAAGTTATTTTTTATTTGACAGTTAAATTAAGTAACTTGATTTTATATGAATGAGTAATCATTTATTTCATATTTACTTTAATTATGAACTAAACAATTTTGGTAGTGATACGTCAAAAGATTAACATAAGAGTTACACCCTAAAAAATACACATGTGAGTGGGGGTACTGGTGGCAAAACCCACTTCTGAGTTTAGTCAAACATACTGACAGTGAAGGGTCGAAACATCGGTAAAAAATCACCGATCTCCCACGAAATCTTATTCGTAATTTGTAGGACTGTCAGATTTGGCTTCTTCTCAACTCTCTCTCATTCTCTCAATTCAAGATTGTGGATGTGTGCGCGAGAAAGGATCTCATGGAATACGAGAGGGTGCAGAAGGTACAGGTAAGAATTTGATTTGTTTTATACAACCAATTATATAATGACATCCACATTAATGCATTTGAATAACTTCAAAAATATGCGAAACAATTAATTAGGTTGTAGAGTTTGAATTTTATTTACTGGGTTGTGCTTAGAGTTTTTCAATATGGGAAAAACCTGCATTAAATTTTGAATTTGTTTTTTGATGTAGAATGGTATAATATCTCCAAGTAAGTTGAGGATGAAGCTAATGGGACCTCACCATCAGAGGAAAAAGGATGGATCAAATAGTGATTCTTCAAGAACGTCTCCTGCCAGGCTTGAGGATTCAGAATTTGTGAAGAACCGATTATTGGCCACACGAAGTGGAGATTTTGAGGATGAAGGTTTGATATCTTTGCCCATTTTAATTTCAACCTTAAATCTTTTTTAGTTTTTGACTATTTTATTAATTTGTATATACTGTAGGATCAGATCAACGTGAGGCCTTCTTTGAACTGTTTTTAATTAGCTTAGAAGTAATTGTTTATACGTCCTCATTTGATCCCAAGAAAATGTGTTTATAATGCTGAACCGCTCTTAATTAGTAGTAATTGCTCATAAAATTATTTACAGATCTTTGAATTTTTGTAGGGACATAACTTTTGTTTATAAAACTGAATAATGAGTTGGTTTTGATTGAACTAAACATAGTGCTGATTTAGGGTGTATGCACTACAATTTGCAGCTTCCAGTTTAGAATTTCCGCCAACAAAATACAGTAGTTCAGTGTTAGCTGCAAGCCAAGGAGATGGTATTTTGTCGCAACCAAGAGGGCTCGTGCTGAGGGAAAATGATAATGTGGGCAGTGTCAAAATGCAGCTAGTTTCAATTGGCGACGGTAGTAATTTTAGTTCCGTGCAACCTATGAGGATAAATGAAGATGAGATTCTTGATTATGACAGTACTTCGAGCTTTGAGTTTCATAAAGGGGAGAGATCGCTGCATCATCCTGCGAATAGATCATTCTCACGACCTTTGCCATCCAAATGGAATGATGCTGAGAAGTGGATTATGAATAGGCAAAACATTCAATCTAATAATTCGAAGAAGGCCAACATACACAATCAAGTGAACCGGGTACCTGACACTAATATGGTGAGAGTTGTCCCAGAGTCCACTGGTTCTGAAAATAAGTTATCCGTCAAGAGGGTTGATTTCTGTCAGCCTGCATCACAAACAGGGGCGTGGAAGTCTGCTTTTTCTGCACAAGGAGCTCAACCCTTTTCAGGTCAAGGAAATGGAGTGAATGCATTAATCGATTTGTGCCCTGAAAGCAAGGATTTGATGGAGGTGGAAACTATGGGTTCGTCTTGCCTAAAGACCATGACAGAAGATACTTCAGGTGATTAAATGCTTTCATTATTCCTAATATTTTAGGCTCAGTTTTTCAAACACATCTTCACATTTGGCTCTGATACTCAAGGCTTGGCCAAATAAAAAATGCAAGATGTTAAACTTCTTCTGATATAATACTCTTTAGCAAAACATGGTGACGTCCATTTAGATTTATGTCCATAAAAAGCTCTACACTGGTAAATGTGTTGCCTTTTTTGTCTGGATACTGTTTTACTGGCCCCACAAAATTGCTTGTTTAATTTGCTGGGAGTATCGAGCATCATCCATGTCCTTAAAGCAAACAGGGTCAACTAGAAATGAGGTCTCCTACTGTTCTAGCCTCTGTTTGTCTACCATTAATCAAAAAAATTGTTTGCTACAGTAAGATTCTCCACCACAATTCATTCAATTAAATATTCTACACACAAACCAATAAAGTTACTTTAAATTTCAACCACACATTCTCCAAAAAATACTATTTATTACTCTATTTTTCTCCCAATAATGGAAGACAAGCACACCCCTAGTCTTACATTCGATCTCTGGTTATGGCAAAATTGTTGGAATTTTTAATACAGATTTTGTTGCAGTTGTTCTAAGGCGATATTGGCGTCTGATACTTTATTGTCCTACATTTTGGTTGTGGATGAGTAATGGAGTAATATAGGTATAGTAAGAAAGAAATACAAAATTCTGAGCATTTAGACCAGTTTTGTAACGACTCGAGTCTTTATACGCAAGCCGTTAGCTTACGTAATGTCCACTTTGAACAAAATTGATTTCAAGATTCAACTTAAGTCTCTCATTAACTAGAGGTCTTGAGTTCAAATTCTAGGAAACACGATAGAAATCCGTGATAGCAGTAAGTGGGCATAAGTCCACCCAAAGCGGACGGTACGGAAGTTAACGGATTGGGTATAGAGATTGGATCATTACAAAAACGAACTTTTTTTTTTGGAAATGTAGCTTATCAATTGACTTTGCCACTAGAGCTTTCTATAGCACACGACGTCTTCCTTATAGGTGCTCAAGAAGTATATTCCTTATTTAAAAGGGATTCATCTAACCAATGTATCATCATGGGGAGCACCAATGTTATTTATTAAAAAGAAAAATGGGTTAATGAGGATGTGCATCAACTATCGTAAATTGAATAGAATCACTATTAAGAATAATTATCCACTTCCTAGGACCGAGACTTGTTCGACCAATTACGAGGCCCTAAGGGCATTTTGAATGATTGACATGAGGTCTGGACCACCAATTGAGGATCAAATCTAGCGATATGTGAAAGACGACCTTTAGAACTCAGTATGGTCATGAGTTCTTAGTCATGCCATTTGGCCTGGCTAATCTCCCACGGTACTCATGGACTTGATAAACCACGTATTCTATGAATACCTAGATCTACTTGTCATTGTATTCATCAATGATATTTTGATTTATTCGAATATTGAAGAAGAGCACAAAGAACATTTGAAGAATTGAAGAAGTCAGCTAATTCGCCTAAAGGATCAAAAGGTTTTGTAATATACAGTGATGCATCCAAGCACGGCATAGGTTATCTTAATGCAACAAGGTAAGGTAGTCACCTGTGCATCTACACATTTGAAACCTTATGAATAGAATTACCCCAAACATGACCTAGAACTCGTAGCGGTAGTACACGCCTTAAAGTTTTGTAGACACTACTTGTACAGGGGCAATGTGATATTGATATAGATCATAAGAACTTCAATCATATTTTTACTTAAATTTTTGCTCAGAAGAATTGAACATGAGGCAGAGAAGATGACTTGAAATAGTAAAAGATTACGACAGTGAAATCTATTATCATTCAAGCAAGACGAACGTAGTGACAGACGCTTTAAGTAGGAAAACCACAAATAAAGCGGCAATGTTAATAGCTCGGAAATCTCTATGGGAGGAATTCGAAAGATTAAGTCTCAAAGTAGTCACAACTTCGTCAGACACTATCACTCGAATGGCAGCACTCTTGGTTCGACCAAAATGCCGTGATCAGATTAAGAATCATCAGAAAAGTTATGCAGATAGAAAGCGAAAGAAATTGGAATTTATTGTCGGAGTATTTTGAAAGTCACGCAAATGAAACATGTCTTACAATTTAGCAAGAAAGAGAAACTTCGGTGTGAGCTTTCTACAGCACAGGACGTCTTCCTTATAGGCACTCAAGAAGTACGTTCCTTTATTTAAATCACATAGTGAAACATCAACCTTTGAAAATTTAGCACAATTTGAACTATGAGGAAACCTCACTTTAAGTTATAGCTCAGAAAGCACAAAAGCTTCGCTACAAAGAAATATCGTTGGTCAAAGTGTTGTGGCCACACCATTCAGTTGAAGAAACAAGTTGGAAACACGAGGATGAAATACGATCTAAGTATCCCCAACTATTTGACAATGACTCTAACGTCATTTTTTAGGACGAAAATTTATTTTAAGAGGTGTAGATTATAACACCTCAAAAAGTTCTAATAGTTGTGAATCTTGAATTTGGGACCTTAGTGTAAGATATTGAAAGTTAGGGGATCAAATTAATGACTTTCCATTGTTGAAGGACCAAATGTGCACTTTTCTTGAATTTCAAATTTTGATAAAGAAATGATCATGGAATTGTCATGTTTAATCAAGAAAAATATTATGGGATTGCCGTATTTGGATTATGGAAAGTAACTTAATTTCTACTTTGATTAAATGTGATTGCATGATTTGATATAAATATTGCATGTCAATTAACCTAATTAATTGGTTAATTATTATAATTAGAGAAACTTTCATCTATTAAAAATTAGAAACATTTTTTATACATGTGTAATTAGCAATCTCACATTTTTATATGGTATGATAGAATATTTGATTTGGTATAATTAAATCAAATTTCTTAATTATATGGCAATATCTTATTAGTAGCAATTATATATTTATTAATATATTTAATTGGATAATTAGTTAAGTGATTAATTACATTTTATATAGAAAAACGTGTGGCATTAATAAAGAAATGAAATCTAGTACCAAAAATAGGTAAATGGGTCAAATCTTAGAAATCCATATTTATACCCCCTTTTTATCACTTACACTCACACACAACTTATGTTGTACTTTATGTTTCTCTTCCTCTCTACTCATCTTCCACATACACATTTTCACATTACAGTGTTTAGCACGCACGGTGTCCAAAGGAATTTTGGAGTGGAAGTCTAACAAAGCAACTTCTTAGATTTACATTTATCTTCTTCCATATAACTGTAAATGTAGTAATACGAATTGTTCTTTCAATATTTGAATTGCGGAAGTCTATGTTATGAATATAATGATTTAAAAATTCAAATTATGATTATGATAAGGGTCTTATATTTGTAAGTTCAAAGGACCGGAGTTTAGTAGTTCTACGCACGGGAATTATAGCCACAAAGCTTGGAATTTAATTCTTGTGTCCCCATATGTATGTCATGATTTCCGTATTTAAATATGAGATGCAATTGGTTATTACTCATTTACCGATATTTATGTTTCACGTGTATATGATGAACCTTTTATATGTAACTAAAAAGGGGAGTTCCAGGTGGTCAGAGGTGGATTGTACTTGCGTTGGTGAAAAGGAAGAATAAATTATGCAGTTTAAGGATTTTTAGTGATGTTCATCGTATTTCTCTTTAAACTAATTTTAAATCTTTAAATTTTAAGAAAATATTACGTTTTTCTTTTGCTTTTATGAAAATATTCTTTACGTACATGTATAATGATTCCATAAGTAAAAATTTAGGTCGTTACAAGCTCCTTCGTTTACTTCTCATTAAACATGCAGGCATTCCAGCACCAAGATCAGTTACAATGAGAGACATGGGAACAGAAATGAGTCCAATTCCAAGTCAAGAGCCTTCAAGGAGTGCCACTCCTGTAGGTTCCACAACCCCATTCCGTAGCCCAACTTCTTCTATGCCATCCACTCCTCGAAGAGGAGAGCCAGCAACCTCTCCGATAGAGCAGTCCGGTAAGAATGCTTTGCAACTTTCAGCTGAAAAATTGAAAACAGAATTGTCTGATCAAGAACAAAAGCTCAACACAAGAAGAGAAATTGTAGCTCTTGGTGTCCAACTTGGTAAGATGAATATTGCTGCTTGGGCAAGTAAAGATGATAAAGAGAAATGTAATTCCAGAAATGAAACCATTGATTCTAACAAGCTTGAAGGGATTGAATATGCAAAACGGGCAGCTGCATGGGAAGAAGCTGAGAAATCTAAATATGCTGCCAGGTTTCTCCTAAAAGCTGACACTGAAGTTTTTATTTTGGACATTCTTTGATCAAGTAAAAAGATAGTACTGGATGTAATGCTTTGACTGAATCATTTCCTATTGTTAGGTTTAAACGAGAAGAAATAAAAATCCAAGCATGGGAAAGTCAACAGAAGGCAAAGCTTGAAGCTGAGAAGAGGAAGATAGAGGTACCATTGCTTCTCCTCACATCCCATATCTGTATATTCATTATGTTTAAATCATCCTAGTAGCAAGGTTCTCCATCCTTTTTCCAATAATATTACATCATCATAGTAACAAAATTCTCCGAATTTTTGAAAAGCCTTTCAAATACCTGTTGATTTTTTTATTGGATGATAGAACCACGACCACTACAACCCGAGTTTGAGGTTTATGCAGATAAACTGTACATTAATACTTTACTTTTTATGCATTTCATAAGGTTTATTCACATAGTAAACAATTCTCAGGATGCAATCTATTTGTGGCATTTAACATAAAATTGTTTAGATTCTTCAAAATTTTCATATTTCTTGCTGTCATTTGATAGTATGATCAGCATCATTATTGACAATTTATTTCCAACTTGATATATGTAATTTGATGAACTATTTTCATATGAGATTTCCTGTTCTTTTTCCGGTTGTATCCGCGGCATCAGATTGTCAATCCATGTTTAACTAGATCACTAGTATGTTGATGGGCTTGCTTATTATATCGAGATTTTGTGAAGTTCTGTGCCGCTCTGAACCATTTGAGAATCACGCCTTTTGCTACCTCTAAATTTTGAGTTTTCCACTGTTTACGAAAGCCTCATTGGACATTCTTTCTTTCCGCCAAAATGGCATAATAAACAGTTAGGCTGCGTTTGCACACTGAATTAGGCTGTTTAAGGAATTTAGTATAAAATTATAATAGATAATAATAGGTAAATGGTATTATCGTGGATTGAGGTGGATGGTGGTGTTTAATTTTTTACTCAAAAGATGGTCATTTGCACCTTGAACCGTATTAACATAATTCGGATGTTTGAGGTGGGTTTAGACCGGATAAGGAAGATATAGTAAGTGACATTCTTTTGAATGAAATGTCAATGGATACTATCCACCTTAATGTACTATAACAGTATCTATCTAATACTACCTCAGTCCCATAAAGATAGTCATGTTTTCCTTTTGCGTCTGTCCCAAATTATAGTCTTGTTTCTTATTTGAAAATGTAGTTAATATATTAGTTTCCTAATCTGCCCTATTTAATGTGCTTTATTATCACAAATATAAATCACTCCATTATTCAATTGTAGTTGGAACAATAAATTAAAAACCAAAAAAATGTTCCATCTTCCATAACATTTATTAATTTGTATTTGGAGTAAAAAAAAGAGTAGCACACCATCATCTATTATCATCAATGTTAACTATATTGATTATTGCATTAAACAATGACTAGTACCAAGAAGAGTTTAATTACCTTGAACATTGCATTGCATAATTTAATTACCATTGCATTAATATAGGGGTATAGCAGGACAAAATGTAGTAAAATTTATTGTTTCAACTATATTAACTAAATTTTCTTAATGAAATATGATTATTTTTATTAGACGGTAGTAATAATTATTGTAATCTTATACTAAATTCTTTATATGACCTAATCCGGTATGCTAAAAGTGACCTTATTGGTTTACTTCGTCCAATAATACTCAAATTTATTAAACCGTTCATAACTTCATTCCTCTTCAAGTTGGTTGCCTTATATTTTGTGCTACTAAAGCCCGGTTTGTCTTTTGTTTTCTGCACATCCATTTCTCTTGTACGCATTTGCATTTTTTTTTTATAACAAACAAAATTAAACATGGAAAGGAGCACTTGGTGTTGCAATGTTGATAAAAATTGGATTTCAGGCCCAAATTGAGCAAATGAAAGCTCAAGCTCAAGCAAAGATGGTGAAGAAGATAGCAATGGCAACACAAAAATCAGAGGAAATGCAGGCTGCTGCAGAAGCTAGAAAAACTCGACAGGCTGAAAAAACTGCTGCAAATGCAGAGTACATTCGCCAAACAGGTCGAATTCCATCATCCCCTTTTACGTGCTGTGGTTGGTTATAATATCAAGAAAGTTGCATAAATAAGAAGTGAGTAGTCCAACAATCGATGGATTGCTACCCTGTTGTATGTCATCAATCTTGGTATCTATTGTAAATCGAAGTAGCCTTTAGATAGAGTGAAGAACATGTAATCTTACTGATATATCTTTGTAGTGTCAACTATATTTATCCAGTGTTGTAAAAATAATTTTCTGTCTGTTGATTTCTGGTCAATTTAACTACCTGAATATAATAGTTCTCTTGTTTGGAATTTGAAGCCCACTTCATCCAGCGCAAAATAATTCACATTTGCACTATAAAACTTGAAAAATAAGAATACCAGAAAGATTTTGGTATATTATTAAATTTGTTCAAGAAAATCTTAATATGTAGAATCTGTATTCGAAATAAAAAGGATACTGATGTGAAAGGCGTACGCATCTTCCTTCTCGATACAGTTTTCAAGTCAATTCGTCTTAGAATTTACTAAAAGACAAGGAGCGACTTGTACGTTCTATCCTTCCGAGGAAACTCTAACGAGTCTACAATTATTCATCACATTACACGAAGTTAGACTTGCAAAGTCTTCCCAAGTCCAACGGTTCCAATACGAGAAACTATGTACGCTGAAACTAGAAATTAGGATTGGCATGATCCAGATTTGAAGATAACCGAACTGAAATAAGAAGGATGAGAATTTTATAAATTGAATTACTAGTTCTAAATTTAACTATGGTATGGTGATAACGAGAGAATTTAAGTTTAATATAGACTATAGTTTCATAAATATCTTAACGGAACATGTTAAAAGTTCGATTCATTTCGGGATCGAGAACTGGATCAACCAGCTAATTGTTGGTTCTAGTAGTCGAAACAATTTAGAACTAAAAGAGAACCAAGTCCACCTATTCGATTATGACCCCAAATAACTTATAGGGCTTCAAGATAGGGGTGGTGCATGGTCGGGTTTTGAAGAGAACCGAACCAATGAAAACCTTAAATTTAAAATCAAAGGTTCCAAATTATTTATGGTCGATTAAAAAAACATTTTTATTGAGCATTTTCCATAACATTTCTCTGAGTTGCTAGCCTACGGGGGTGTTTTCTGAATATTTGGCTGTCTGTCCTGAGCTTTGGGTAAGCACATTCTTTATCATTATTTCTGCATTTAATTCTCCTGTATGAATGGTCACAAGCTTTGCCGAATTAAGTTTCAATAAATGACTGTAGGCACATTAGAAGTTTAATTCGTTTCGAAGTTTTTGTTGTCAACTTTAGCACCCAAGGGTCAAAAAGAAAACCCGACTAAAACCGATCGATTCAATTTTTTGTTTATCAGTAAATGTAAATTTATATTGATCAAAACTAGTATACAAATATTCCGGACATACTTGAGCTTAGAAGATCAAAACACGTACAAACGATGATTTTTTTTTATCGGTAAATGTAAATTTATATTAATCAAAACTTGTATACAAATACTCCGAACATGCTCAAGCTTACAAGATCAAAAAACGTACAAATGATAAGATCTAAAGACTCAAAATGAATCAAAACGTGAAGATACATAAAAACATAAGTTTGTATAGATATGTTTTGATCTGTCTCATGATACAATCTGAATGTGGATTTAGATCTTCAAAATTCTTTCTATTTCTTGCTATCCAAATATGATAAACGTCGCGGACCAATGCAATTCTCTTGCCTTCGCTTTTTGCCAAGAGGTTCCTCGTACTTCTTTTTTGATCCACTTCAATGCACTCACAATCATTGTCAACGATCTCCTAATGCCCAACCACGCTCTAATCTCTCCCCAAGGGGAAGAACTCGAACATTGAAAGAAAAGGTGCTGGGCAGTTTCGGTATGTGAACCACACAGCAAAAAGTTGTATCATTTCTGCAGAAGGATAATAAAACCCCCCACTAAAAAGGGCATTTAATTTCTAGTGTGGTGTGGAATTCCTACCCACCTTCATTTGGTGCTCTTCTTGTTGGCTTGCACTCACACTGGACTTCCCATTTCATTACCTACAATCCCCCTTCTGTAAAAACCTCACGAGTTTACAGTTCTGAGAGCCCAACAAGTTCTGAGAGCCCAACAAGTCAGATTAAAGTCCAAGTAGTTTAAACAAATATACAAGAGAAATACACAGATTTTTAATTGACATAATACAACACTAATATCAAGTTTTAACATTTCTTAAGCTCTAAAAAGACTACAGCGTGGTAAAAAACTACAACTAATGACAGACGCTACCGTCCTACAATACACGGATTCTTGTATTTTAGGACGGAGAAACAGAGGACGTTATGCTATAATAATTACCAGTACAGCTTACAAGTAATGGCTTAAGCAAGAAGCAAGAAATTCTATCCCACCAAAGTTGTAGGAAGAAATGCTAATATTACAAAATACTCGTCTTCTGATAAAATTGTTCTAAAAATCAAGAGTACCAACAGATGGTATCCCGGCATTCATATTCCTGGACTCTTGCCGGCTTGCATAGCTATCACAGCTGCTGCCTGGAAGCCTCTGAATCGGGACAGAATTTAAAAGTTCCAAGTCTCGTTTTCCCATCTCTTGCACCTCTTGTGGCGAGAGTATCTTGATACACCATACACTGTTTACAAATTCCCTGGTAATAGAATAAACACAGTATGCATCAGATGTGAACATGCAGCAACAATTGTGTAAATATGGTAAGTTGGCTAATTATATCTGCAAAATAAAAGCTCGAAGGACACAATGTTTTCATTTAACGCTAACAAGAAATTCAAAATGAGTACCATCAATCTTGAAATAAGTACAATTTAAAAGCAGGCACTTTATTTGCGCAATAAAGGAATATAGAAGAGGCATTACATTGTGATATTGATTAAACTAACCGATCAAATAAGACACGACTAATGGACTTGATTACCCAAGTTATGCCTCTAATGCTAGAAAGGACATCCACAAGAACTTGAGATGATAGTTTCACATCCATTGATCCAGACTCAGAACACAAGGTGCATGTAAACAAAAATTTAATGAACAGATTTTCAAGACGAAATAACTCACAGCCAAGGGTCATCGCCAAGGAGAAGGACATCGTTCTCTCGGTCTACAAATACAAGCTGCCAGCCTGATCTCAAAGGGTCCTCCAATTGACCGCCAAGGCCAAACATCCGTGCAAGCTCACTGCGCAGCTCATGATAGCTGCTGAACTTGGTGATATCTAGTGACCTTCCGAAGGACCCTGACTTGTAAACCTATTGAAAAAAGGGAAATGCAAATGAAAAGATAATCTGCGGAATGTAAAATAGTTCATTTGGCAATCCTACCAATTCCCCCCAACAATCAAACAAACTGCCAGGTATGGGAGAACAACTTCTCCATTTTGATAGGCAGACGGTTCGATGGGGTCAGATCATTATGGCAGCCTACCTTAACAAAGGTTTTGGAAGATGGGTCTTGTTGCCCCATGCTTTTGGACGACTGCATGACACTCGACTCGTTGATAGAACTGGAAGAAGTCAATGCAGGTTCAAGTGAATAATCAGTGCCAGTGCTAGTCAAGTAGTTGGAAGAGGCAAATGCTATAGTCGGATTATCGCAATCACTGCCAACTCCCCTAAGATTTGACATCCCATTCTGCATGAGAAGGGAAGAGGAATCCATATTAAATCCAAATAGAAGGTGATTTTGGGGATCATTGCTTCCTTCTTGGTCCATAATGCACTCCCTACCAGGAAACGGGGGCAAAGAAACAGCATTTTGAGATATGTTAGTGTTTGGCGGTGCCAACTGATCTGGCGATATACCCTGAGATACTCCCAAATGAAAAAGAGGATCGATGGCAACCCTCTTTGTAGGCCAACCACTAGAAGATAACAAGTCGCTCGATCTATGCACATTAAGAAGGTTGGGTGACTCAACCTGGGATACTGAACCCAATAGACTGTGAAGCGGAGAATTAATATTGCTAGTGACAGGTTTGACATTTGAATCCAGAAAGTTTTGTGGGTGCATGGATGAAATGGATTGTCGCTCTGAAGACTGGGCTTGAGAACTTGAAGCAAAGTGAGATAGGACAGGTACAGCACTTGACACCTGCTGAGGATCAATTAATTGCTGCTGTTGGAGCTGTAGATTACTGAAAGAGTTTTGATGCTGCAATTGCTGCTGAAGAAGATGAGTTTGCTGTTGCAGAGATGCCTGAGGCTGGTTTTCTTGAAAGCTTTGAAGAAAGGGAGAAGGGGAGTGAGACTGCTGCATGATCTGAGACTGCACCAAACCTGCAGTCCTGCTAGCGACAGCTGGTGGTTGCTGGAACTGGACATGTGATGAGAGGATCTGCTTCGAAGGATCGACAACCCTCATCTCCTGAAGAGCAGCAGCAGCAGCCATAGCTTGGTACATGTCAGTCCGCATGCCGAGTGTTGAAGTATTAAGCCTTGGCTGCATCCAAGGCGTGACTCCCATTCCTTGAAAGTTCAGAGATTGCATTCCACAGTCTCCAATATCTCCACGGAGCCACATAAAAGAGGAATTTATTCCCATATCATCATTCTTCATCCCTAAGAGCAACAAACAATATTAGTTACGGCACTAGAGATTATGTATTACCAGCCCCAATGCTGAATGGCATGTGATAAGAAGAGGTAGCAAGAGCAATGTAAAATGTTTGGGTCAGCAAGGATAGAATTAAAAACAATCAGAAAATTCAACGCCATACCACTGAATGAAGGGAGTCCTGGTGGCCATGGTCGCTTTAGTCTCACGGGAAATGGTGATGGATACATGGGGAATGTTGTTAAAGGCTCAATTTCCCATAGGGAGACCCTAGGCTGCCTTTCACCAGCTGTAGATTCGTCCCAACCAACCTGCATCAACAAGGTGAAAGTTCAGTTTATCATGGACATCATTGAAAAAGATGGGATTTCAAAGTTACAATTCAGTTACTTTTGGAGCAACGTGGAAAAATAAATATTGCCAGTATTAATCTAAGAATACGAGGAAGTTTGTACCATACTGTTATACCTTCACAGATCGCCAATGTGAATTCGGCCACCGAACAGGATCAAAGTCACTTATGCCAGTTATCGTCCCCATATAGCTAGAACCAAGCATATAATTAGAATTATCATTTGAATATATATGACTTTTAGTAAAAGAAGGAACTTGTAAGGGAGCATGAAATGAGCTTATAAACTCAAGGAACCATGAAAAATATGTAATATCCACTCCCTGACAGATACATTGAACTTGGAGGGCATGACAACATTATCAGTCTTGGTCAGTATTTTGAAGTCAATCCTAATACCATGTTCCTCGTCTTAAAACTATTAAAAAGGTTTTCAAATATTTCTTCAGCTCACTGGATGGATGGTAGATTACATTTATATAGAAAAGAAAAAAAATTCAAATTATTGGGAAGTAAACCTGCATGCATAGAAAGGTGTTAAATATATCTCTACAAGCAATGATAAAGCAAGTAAAGTTCTGCAATAGTTGTCTGGAAACCTACCGACGAATGCCAGATTCTTCTGTTTCAAACAGCATCCTGAAGCGCATACCAACAGACACTCGAGTATGATAAACTGCTTTTACATATTTGGCCAGAGGTATAACAAATTCTGATGGACTAGCCCTGTAATTAGAGAACTAATTGAGTTGAGATACAACTGATTTAAGGAGTATAACCTTGATCGTGGTTCAAAGAGCATACCTTGGGTTGAAAAATATGGTGAAACGGCTATTAGTTGCAGCTGCATGTGCAGCAGCAGCAAGAAGCCCCAGATGCATGCTGTCGCTCGACAAAACTGAAGAAGGCATGACAGTTTGTGGGCGATTGGCACGTCGGATACCAAGAAGCAATTGATTCTTGTCATTCCTAAATAATGTAAAATAAACAGTTCCAACGGAGATTCAGTACCTACACTTATTCTCAAATGTTGCAGAAATATTACACAACCAGGATGGCAGAACAAGAAAGAAAATGCCACTTAGGACATGAATGGAAAATGTCGATTTAAATCCCAATAATGAAAGCTCATCAGATGACAAAGATGGTCACTTTAAAGGGATGTTTTAAGACCAGAACAATTTATTGCCTACCATATGAAAAGGACTGAATCACCAGCAACAAGTCTTTTCGCACTGACAAACACACTCCAACCAGTAGTAAGAAGGTGTCTCTTTGGCTGACCTGTGAAGAGAACATAAACAGTTACGGGAATTAGCCAGCATATTTCCAAAGAAAAAATCACAAGATAATATTTATATTGGATACAATTAGAATGCCTACATATCCTGAAACTGACTGAACTTGCTATAGATTCAGTCATTGTGTATCACTCATTTTGAAAAAAAAAAAAAAAAAACTGAAGAATAAAAGATGAAAAGTAGCAGGATATTTTCCGTCATTAAAAGGTCTAAGCTTTAATCCAATAATCCCCATTTAGCAAAAATCCAATAAAAAGGAGCAAATTCACCCCAACCCACCCCCTTTACTCTACCTACAGTTAAGAAACTTACCGCGGAAAATATGTCTGAATTTCCACTCATTGTTATGCAGATCCCGTGCAATCAACTCTTGAGCTGGAGGTTGCTGCGAAAAGTCCTGCAGGCTGAGAACATTAGAACATATGTACAGGACATCAAAGATATATAAACCAAAGCTGGATGGGACATAACTTTCTAAAAACCAGATTTATTACCAATGGTGGAAACACTTTCTCAGCTGCCCGACGGGGAACTGAAAATCCACCATGAGTACTTGTATCACTGGCCGTTAATGTTTTGCAGAAGTAATTCGTTGGCTGTTTGCTGGGGGCACCCAGATCTGCAGGAAGGAAGGTAACATCCTTTTGCTCTTGCTGCATTAAAGGCGCATTAGGATTTAACTAAATAGAAACGAAACATGAAATAAGTGACAACCTAATCTTAACATAGAGTTGACGTACTGGGTTCAATGGCTGCAAGGTCATTTGAGCATAAACCTCATCTGTCTCTATATCAGCCTGGATAACAAATAATAAGCTTCTATAAGAACTTGTAAGTTTAATTTGGAACACAACCAACTTCGAGATCTCTTACATGCATCGTCGCATTATGAAGCTGACAAATTAGTTGTGGAGGTAAGCTCGGGTAGTTCGGTATTTGTGCATCAACTTCCTTGTTGGTTGATACAGCAACCTATAGAGAAACCATTGACAAATCATGATCTAAACATCATCTTTGTTTTCAAGACACTTCTGCCATCAAGGGCACCAGTCAAACACCCCGAACAAAAACAAATTAATAGTAAATGTACTAAAACCTTAGCAACATTCAACCTTCAGAAACTGTAATTTATCAAAATAAAAGGCCAAGAAGCAAACCTGTTCGCTGTGACCCTGCGGAAAATACACCACGTGGCTCCCAACAGCAGGTAGAGAAACAAGAGGACCGGCACAGGCATGCCAAAGTTCAGAATTCAGACAATTCTTATCGCCTGAAAATAAAACTAAAATTTAAAATAAAAAAAAATAAAAAAATCTTGTACTACTATATCCTCATAAATGGTATTAGTTCGAAGAATAAATTTTTTTGGTGTGTATTTTGAAATCACAAAGCAACAATGAAAAGGAGCATTAATGGTAAAAAATTAGTAACTCTGATATCGTGTAGAAAAGACTTGTAATAAAGCCTTTCAATCCTATGAACTATAATAAAGTCTCTCTTGTCCCAAAAAAAAAAAAAAATCACAGAAAAAAGGGGATATGAGGGATCTTGATATAAAAGCTTATTTTTTCCATCCAACTGCCTCATTGAAGCGCCCCCCCAACCCAAACTAAGCTCCCATCATCAGGATTCTGCACTTTATATTATAATTAGGTATAAAGAGGTCGATATCGTTCAATTTCACCTTTAACTTATCAAGAATATGCAATTTTACATACATTCTAGCCTAGCCCAAATAAGGCCAAAATGAGATTAGTGAGAAGCTCTTTTGTGAGATATATGCAGCATTAAAATATTGAGTAATTATTTTATTAACTTGAAGAAAAGACACTTTACCTTCAGGAGACTGCTGATTTAAACCAACAGATGAGGGCTTCATTGCTGCAGATTCAAAGTAAAAGATGGAACCAGAAAGAGGTTTCTATAACTCACTAAACTTCAACGCACGCAGTCATAGCACTTTATACCCACCCCACCCCTTCACTGCCAACCTACCAAATATAGCGCAAGAAAATTGAGGAAATTATTTCACATGAATATTTTGAAGTAAATTTAGCTTTAGCTCCCCCAGTAAATATATATTCAACCAAAACCTGTTCACTACAGAACACAAAAAAATTCAGCTTCATCAGCCTTTTATATCCTTCACCAAACACCCCCAGGCACAGAATTTCATTTCCAAGAAATTCACATGCCAAATCTTGAACTGATCATCAACCACATTTCAGCTCAAATCCACCACAAAACCTAATCTTTTAGCTTTAACTGAGAAATTCAAAGTTGAGGTGCCCCAAATTCCTCAAAGAACACAAATCTTTTAGATCCAAAAATCTAATACCCAGAACAAAATCCCAAAACTTTTAAAACCCAGTTCAGATCTCGGTTTCACTCAATCAATGAACTCGAGCCCATAATCACAAGAAAGCTTCGATCTTGAATTTCCAACACCAGGTTTCACCGCGAAAAAGGCCCCCATAATCTGATATTCACACAACTCAACAACTTCGGCCCACAGATGAAGCATATTTGAACCTCATTCAAGCAACTACACAAATGGCCTACGATTCCGAGTGAATATTTTCGAACTCAAGCACAGATGCATGACAGACTTGACAGTACATATCAATCAGAGAAAATTAGACTAGGGAGTGGGCCGAGTAACACTACTCATCTGCTCGTGCTTTTACCTTATATTTACTACTCTATGTATGTATATATACACAGAGTATAATTTTCTCTCTCCTGAGCACATCAATCAATTCAACTTTTTTTATAATTCAAGAAGTCATTTTTCAAGCCAATGAGGAGAGAGAAAGTGTATTTGTGTCAGATTTTTTTTTTCTAGAAAGAGGATTGAGTGAGAGAAAGTGGACCATTCAATAATTAATAACTTTCATTTACTATTTTGCCCTCGTTGCTTTTAAATGCAATGGGTGCACGGAAAGTGAAGTGAGCCTAATGGAAAGGGACTGGATTTAAGATTTAAGACCAGAGGTTGCTGTTGGGCGGGCCAGAAGTGGGCCCAACAGCTATTGAACATTATTGTTCTCTTTTTAATTTTTCTTATTTCTACTTACATATCGATCTAATGAAAGATCTCGATCATCATTTTCTTTATAAAATAGAGTAATGTTTTTTAAAATTAATGGCGATCATCCCCATTTTAAATGATAGTGGCCCCTAACATTATATCGAATGGAATTTATCGTCCAATCTAACTTTCTTTAGATGATTTCATCAGTTGGAAATAGTTGTGATCACACATTTCTCTTCTTCATTCATTTAGTTTAGGAAGATATATATTTCCCTTGACAAAAAGGACTGTATGGAAACATACATCCCAAATTCAAAATTAGGAAGAGGAAATGATCTTTACGTGAAAATGAACATGGAGCGACTAACGTAGAATATATTGAAGATCCGTTGATTTTGAATATTTTCAATGAATTCGTTTAGCTTACAGTAAGAATATGGTATAATTAATTTCCATTTTAGTTTTCGCATGTTCAATCAATTCCACTTACCACTATTTGAAAGTAATTGGTTATTTGGAAAAGGAAAAAAAGATTATTAAGCTCTATGATTACATTGTTAAACTCTCGAATCATAAAAGAATATATGATGTTGAATGATAAATATATTTTACACGTTTATTCGGACTTTTGAACTTTGATTATTTATTGTTAATTAGTAAATACCTACCTAATTCAGTGTCATTATGTTAATTATAGGAAAAATCCTTTTCGAATGCAATTGGTTTCAAAGAAATATGATTTTGAGTTTAATTGAAGTTGATTCGGAGCAATTAATAACCAACCGAATTGAAAATGATTGAGAAAAAGTATTAAGAGGAGAATTACAAGTTTCGGGAGTTAACTCTAATATTTAGAAAGTTTATGGAATCAATTGCAAACTTTCGATGCTTGAAATGGATCAATTTTAGATGATTGTGGATAGTGAGGATCTAAATGTAAAGATTAAAAGATATAGGACACATTCCACAAATAGGGAAGGACTCAAGCTAAATAAAAGAATAAATTCAGGGATCAACTTGAGTGGGAAAGAAACGGTTGGGCATTGTGATCACAAGACGAACACTATGCGATCATAAGCAACAAAAAGAAATTGTGTGACTACTTGGTAACTTTCGATCGTAAAAGATTTTGTTTCAACTTCTACTTATAAAGCAATTAAGGCATGAGTTTTGACCTAATTCTTCGGATTATAATTACAACCGTTCATCTATCACTCCGGTGGAAGCAAATGGAGTACATAATACATATTACTTAAAAGCTATAGAGAAGCTTTTGGATTCAAAGCAAATAATCCATACCAAAATCAGCCATCTTTGATTAGTTTGAAGAAGAATAATGAGATTAAAGGAGAATCGTCGGGGAATGATTGAAAAAGATTCACGGGATTCAAAATTTCCATCTTCTTTCCCAACTTTAATTTCGGGTAATGTTGTATAGATCAAATTTATGTTCTTGTAATCATATGATGCTCAGTTAATTGTATAGATGTTAGAATAAAGTTGAACCCTAAATTTTGATATTTAAATTTCAGATTTCGACATTAATGTTTATTTGATTTTCCAATTATTTTATTTAAATTTCAATAGGGAATAGAAATATATTTCATGATTTTATAAATATTCTTTTTATTTTAATGCATCTTCATGCGCATTCTTTATAGAGATATAGTAATGCCATATTTGATAATATATTTAATTATACTCAAGATATTATTAAATAATTTAGGAACATTGATTTTCAAATTCGAATAAATCTTGTTAAATAATGAAATTGATAATATAAGTAAAGTATTTAATTGAGACTTTTAAAAACTGCTAATGAATTAAGAAATTTAGGGTATTCAATTTGAACTTTTTAAGACTTTCTAAAAGTATTTTGTATCTAATAGAGATTTTTCTAGACTTTCAAAAATATGTAAAAGTCACTGTAAAAATCATGGTATATTCAATTAATACATTTAAAAATCTTTATAAGTCGTATAATATTCAAAATATCAATGACTTTCAAACACTCTTATAAAAATCTCTAGGGTTCTAACTTTTAAGAAGAAAGTATAAAAATAAAATCTCAAAATTTATATCTTATTCAACCCTAAGATTTGGGAGACTTTTACAGTTTTTTTTTTTT
>CAIGRB010031060.1:17604-31727 GCA_903798255.1 Fraxinus quadrangulata | reverse complement strand
TTTTTGATAATGAAATGTTAAATCCATGTTTTCGTGTAATTTTCTCCATTATAACATTCACTCATTTTTATGCGCTGTAACTATTTTTGTCCTTGAAGTTGAAGATGGGCCACTTGGACTGCCGTAGCTTTCAAGAGTGACTCTCATTGAAAGTGATAAACTACCCATTAGGCTCTCATATATCAATTAATTGTTATAATGGTGTCCAGTATATATAAGAAGAATAATCCTTCGTATTTTCCCTCATTAACATTATTAAGTTGTAGTAGACAGACTTTACAGTGCTAAAATTTAAAATTTTATCAATTATTTAATTGAATTTTATCAATTTACATAGTATCACCAAAAACATGATCTTTCACACAAGAATGGATACATTCAAATTGGAAAATATAAGATCGAGTAAACAAATGGGTCGGAAAATTATTCTCATTGTTGTAAAAGGGGTGAAAAGGCACCACCTAAGTCCGTCTAGGCACATATAAGGTGTTTTCAAAATGTCCTACATAAGGGTAAGACGTGAAAAAAACGATTAACTCTTCTTTTGACACCCTAGTGCAAGCATAGGCTCGAGAAGGCACATTCCCCCTATTTTTTTTTTTTTCTGGAGTCATCTCTTGGACGTAATAGCTAATGTTGGCCAGCATTAAATTAGGGGACAATTACACCACATACTTTGTTTTGNTAGGCTCGAGAAGGCACATTCCCCCTATTTTTTTTTTTTTCTGGAGTCATCTCTTGGACGTAATAGCTAATGTTGGCCAGCATTAAATTAGGGGACAATTACACCACATACTTTGTTTTGTTTTTAAGCTTATGAAGGATGAATTATAAAAGAAAAAGGTAATGTTATAAACCCTAAAGTCCTATATATATATTGCGCATTAGGCTATCCCTTCTGGTAGGGTAAACGTTAAAACAACAAAAAAAAAAAAATATTGCCTTTATTCTGCATTTGGCAATTTATATGTCGTGGCTCATGGTTCACATCCTTCGAAACGGCGTTTATTCAGGCGATTCCTTTCTTTTAATTCTTGTCTTCTCTTGCGTATACAATACAAGCCCCTCGAACCAAACTTCAAAGCAACATATGTCCCGCGAATAATTGGCATTCACATTAATTCATTTTTCTATGGGTAATAGTAAAAATTTTTTTTTTCCCTGCTGCCTGCATTATCTTTTATATATTGTCACTTTAAATCTTTAAACACAAGGTCTAACGGGTAAATGATCTAAGAAAGAAGACATCTATACTTTTATTAGTTGATGCAGTACACAAGAAGATTTCATGGAAAAGTGCGATCGACATTGAAAGAAGTAAGTTTTCGGAGTGTCTGTTTTCAAAAAAATTGTCTTTTTCGAGTGAAAATGGCCCAATGAACAAAACACTGCAGCTTTGCCCACGTCGTTCGACCCATTTTGGCCAAATTCCATTGTTTAGAGCTTTGAAAATGCGTTTTTCTTTTTCTAGACAACTTATTAAATTACGAATTTAATTTCATTGATAGTTACTCGTTATTTAGAAGTTTAGTAATTATACTTTTTTTTAATTATTTCATTAAATATGAGCTGTAAGCCTTAAAAAGTAAAGACCTTAGGTGAATTTGATTATAATATAGTCTTAATAAGTTAAGCTTTCGTTACGTCATTAATTTACAAATAAACGCGATCTCTTCCTCACGAAATTATAAAGAAATTTTTTATATGTAGTACTACATAAATTAGTGCTAGAGTACGAATAATTATCTGTCTCGACGTTTATAATTTCTAGCTAACAACAATATGTTCTTCTAATAAGAAAAAATAAAATGAATAGAAAGACGAACTAATTGATTAATAATAGATTTAGAAGTAACACCAACCGTAGAGAGAAGACAAACATATGGAATATGGAATAAAGTTTTAAACATTTTAATAATATTAATGAAAGTAAGCCATATAGAGAGTAGTACATGCTGACTGATTGATTACAAATCTTAATATTCCAGCACACGATTGGGATGGGAATATTTTTTTACCTCAAATAAACAAGTTGAATAAGGCTCAAAATTTCCATTTCCCGGAGAATCTAGACCGCATTAGCCGCTGACCTCTCTTTGGAAAACAATTTATAACATTATTTTTTTTCTGCTCATCTTGTTCTTTACCTCATCACATTGTATAAAATATTGTCATTGATTGAACGCAACATGCATGAAATTTCATGGGGAAATGCAACAATATTAATTGGAGGAGGAGATTGTACTTATATTAGATGCAGATATATAAAATATATTTGTATTTGATGTACTGTATTAGACTGTATAAAAAGTTCGTATAAATTTAGAATAGGTGAATTGTATTATGGTAGATTAAGGTAGTAAAAATTGTCATTTATACTAGCTATCTCTAGTGTGAAACCATCTCCATCTTCAACATTATATTGATATTGCTAACGACCTTTTTATTTATTAGATTAATCTCTATTTGATTTTGCTAATAATCGGATTTTTAGTAAATTTCGATAAAAGTTGATAAAATGTGTGTTTGAAAAGTTCTGGATCCCATGAAATATATTATTAAAATTAATTATTGATTTTGACTTGAATATTTAAAAACTTTGTTAACTAAACTAAAAAGGGAATTAATATTATCCATCGTGATTCACTATAATACCATCATCTACTATTGTTCATTCTAAATTTATATTACAAATCATCGAAGGTAACCTAGTTGTCAAGATAAAAAATTAAATAAATAAATTAGGTTAAATATTTAAACTTTTAGACAAAATGTTACATTTATATCAAAGTCAATAAAATTCTAATTCAAGTATTGTCGGTGTTCATCTAAGGAAAACATCTAGTTTAATGTACGAACATTACCTTAAGACCCACTTGGTACACAAAGATCACACTATAATAATAAACAAAATTCTTCTATTCATTATGTTCGATCTATGCCACCAAATAATTCATTGGAATCAATGGTGGTATAAAATTGAATGTAAATTGATATCTTTAAAATCATATTTGCATTCTCATTTACATCTCGATAAATCTAAATGCAAATTTTGCTCAAATGAAAAGATTTAAATCCAATTTTTGCCTCTTGCGAATGTAAAAAAAAAAAATGTAAAATTAATTGTTTAAAAATATTTTTTGTTGAAAAATACAATTTACACATCATTCGCATCTCTCAAGTGATGAGATATTCGATCACTTTAGATATCTAAATTTCTATTTTATACTATCATTGAAGATGCTCTTTTAGTTTAAGAATTGCTTAGGAAATTGAATTTATGCATACAGGTGTAAATTTAAATCCTCGAATTAAGAGCAAAGGAAGAATATAATACTCATAGAAAAACAACAAAAAAAGAGGAGGAACGATAAGAACAAGAGAAGAGAACAAATAGAGTCTGTCACCTCGACATGGTCACGCCCACAAATCACGTGATGGAACCTTGTTTACGCCGGAGAATGTGGTTCAGTTTTCATGTCAACTCTCAGTCTCCTGGGGATCGCCTCGACAGCCCTGTGGGGGTGGACCAATGAATATTTGGACACGGAGAGGGAATATTGGTGTTGAGGAAGACCACTTGATACGTTCACAAAGAAAATGGGAATCATTTGAATTATTTAGCAACGTGTAAGACCTAATTATTTACATAATTTTGATCTTTAATTAATTTCCTCATTTTAGTAGTCTAATTTTGTGGATTGTTTTGTGAAGTATACGGTTTAGTAGTAGACAATAGTAAAAAAATAAAATTATATATCATATTCTACCGAGTCTAATAATTAGTTTTCGTTTGGGTTTCATTTTCTTCTCCGAAAATTATCTTTTTCAAAGTCAAATATTAATTTTAATCATTCCGTAAGATATACAAGCATTATTCATTTATCAATCACTCATTTCTTTAAAAATAAAATTTGAACAAAATAAAATGAAACCAAAGGCTAAGCTCCTATTTTGTGGGGATTAAAATTCGATTTTTAATAAAAGTTGATAAATTGTGCATCGATTGAAAAATTATGAATCCTATAAAATATGTTGTTAAAATTAATTATTGATTTTAACTTAGATTAAAATTTCAATTATGTCTTTGAAAGGTACAATATTAATGCTTGTAGCCTTGAGTCAAATGAATATGAAATAATGGAGCGTCCATAAAAGAGATTAATAAAAGAAACTTTGAAGGAGGGGATATCTCGGCCTGCCACTCAAATCCTTTTCCATAATAAAAAAAATTTGATAAAATAAAAGGAGTGTGGAATTTTAAGAGATAATGATTCATCAACGTATAGAGGAACTCAGTTCCTCTTTCCAATATTCTTTGTGTAAACAGTACTCCTTTTGTTTTCTGGGAAACACAGTCAATTCCTCCATTAATCCTTCTCTCTCCCCCTCTCTCTCAATACTGAATAAAAAGTCAGTGATGCTTCTGTATCCTTAAGTACATATCTTCCACTTTTAACTTACTTTTCTTGATAGCTTCATCCCCAAAAATTCTGTTTACTCACTGCTTTTTCCCTCTGTGGTTTATGAATCTGACTAGTTTTGGTAGCTTCTGCAACTCCCTTTAAATCTCTGTTCAACTTCTTTCAGTTCTCCATTCAAACCCTAGACCTACTCTACTACATAGGTATCTTTCTGTAGATATGCTACAAAACCATGCTAATAATAAAGTACTCATGATTTAATAATCACAGCTTATTCCTCTACTTTTTTGCTCTCCTCCATTTCTCTCTTTTAATAGCTTCAACTTTATTGATTTCTCGCAGTTCCTACTCCAACTTTTAGGGTTCTTAATTTGACTTGAAACTAATCTTTGTGTATCCTTACAGAATGTTGTTTAGCACAAACCAAATAAGAAGCACAGATTCCACCATGACTGATCTTTCTTTGCAGATCAGTCCTCCATCAATATCTAACTGTGGATCCAAGTATGATCATGGGCTGATGAAAATACCGGGCTGCAATACTGAGCGGAGCTCTACCATGGATTCGGCCAGCAGTGGAAGCGATTTGACCCATGAAAATGGTATCTTTCACCCAGAAAAGAATTTTAATCATCCATCTGTTGAACCCAGCTTGAGTCTTGGATTTGAAACGGCATGGTTGAATCCTGTTCCGGTTCATATACCAAGGCAATTTCAACATTTTCAGACTCATTTATATGGGATGAGGGAGTTTAAAAGAAGTTCGAGAATAATTAATGGAGTTAGAAGAAGTGTTAGAGCTCCTAGAATGAGATGGACTTCAACTCTTCACGCTCATTTCGTTCACGCAGTTCAGCTCCTTGGAGGCCATGAACGTATGTCAAAATAATATTAGCTTAATTTCAAGTACTTTCATTACTATCTTGTACAATATTTACAGTTTACATATTTTACTTTTAATTCTTTAATGGATTAGAAAAATTATTATGGGGGAAATGAGTATTGTGTTCTTCTGCAAATGTTACAGGAGCAACACCAAAATCAGTACTTGAGTTGATGAATGTGAAGGATCTAACCCTAGCTCATGTGAAGAGTCACTTGCAGGTGGGTTTATTCTGTTCAATAAAATCTTTCTAAAAAGTATATGCAGAATTTGATTACTTTGTTTTTCAATTCATTTTTCAGATAGTATCACTGAGTAAAAATTCTTTCATTTATATTCTGATTGGCTACTTATTTTGAGGTATAAAATAATCATATGATAATAAGTGAAAGTTCCCTTATCTCGAGTAAGGTGGGAATTGAGTAGTACAGTGGGGTTAGGACAAAAGGGCATCATTCATAGGGATAATCTTGGACTTTTGTTTAACAGTCTTTTTCTTGTGGGTGCTTCCATGCAGATGTATAGAACAGTGAAGAGCACTGGGAAAGGAGCAGGTATATATTAATTTAAAGGACCCATTTTCCATTATTTTCTTTGTTTGTGTTTGATTATTAACTAAATCAGGACAAAATTATGTACCAATTCAAGAAGTATGAAAAAGGTAAATTCATTGATTTGATTATTATAATTAAATGCAGGTGAAGTACAGACAGATATGGGACTGAAACACTGGTCGAAAGGGATAGAAGTTGAAGGCCTATCTTGTGAAAAAGCTGATGTTATCAAAAATGCTGAGAAGTGAGTGCATTTTCTGCAGTTTTGTGTCTCTATTTGTCAAGCTGTGCATGTACTCCATCTTCCATCATCACAAATTGGAAAAAGTCTTGAGGAAATTAAAATTAGATAAATTAATTTCTCATTCTTATAGATGGTGTATACAATTTTTATGTACGAATATTTTATTATTTCGTTCCAAATAGTAATACAAGAAAAAGAAAAACTGGAAAAAATTATCTTTATACTGAATATATAGCCCCTTCTGAAATCTAAAACATTTCACATATGACACCAAAAAAAATGAAAATTAGTATTCATTTATTGGAAAACAAAAAAGTCAAAAAGGGTGTGTAGTATATAAATTTTTGAAGATAATAATCTGAACAAATCTCATCTTCGGATAAAATTTTCTCACTATTGATGTTGTAAGAGAACCGTTCTTAAAGTTTTTTCAACAATTATACATTTAGAGAAGTCTCATCAGTAGTGAGAAATTTTTATCTGAAGACGAGTCAATTCTATTAATCTGAAATCCTTTAAAAAGTCAAATAGTAGGCTCAAATCTCAACAATGCTTGATTAGGGTGCCATTTGGTGCAATGTAGGGGCCCTATTATATGACCATAGTTGAGTTTTGGATGTGTATGCTATGTCGAATGTCAGTAAACGTTGGCTGGTTCTTTTGGCGTCATTCATGGACTGCTAAGGATTCTACCATCGAGAACAGAAACATCGAAAACTACAAATAACTTAAAAGTTTCTCATTTTAAACCAACAATATCTGCTAAGAGCCTAAGCTTAGTTTTTTTTTTAATCATGGTATGTGACATGTTTTATTATTGTTAATAGAAAACATATAGTATAAGCATAATATATGCTTTGCATATATTCCTAAACCATGGAAATCAAAAGCAATAATGTCTACAATAGAATAGTGTTTGGTACACAAACACATGGATGTGGATATTATTTTCAATAATAGACACGACGGTGAAACTTGAATTTAGGATTTTTGCTTATATTATTGTCATGTTAAAGCATTCTACTTTAAGAATTTAAAGGATAATAAGTTTTTCACTTGTCGTGCTTTATGTACTTTCAAAACATCTAAATATTATATTGCCATATCACCCTTTTAAATTTGTAGTAATTCTTTCGGTCAATTAATAAGGTAGGAGTCAATATCAAGTCCGGGAGTCTTCTAAAGTATAAATAAATTATTAAATCACTTCCAAATACCCTTTTAAATATATAAATAATTTTTGATCTATTTCATGTCGAGTTATGTAAAATGCTTTCTCTAATTCATTGTTTTCTTTTTCACAGAGCTTCATTGGTATCTTCTTCCCATGGGCACGTGAGTTCTTCGCATGATGGAGCTAATGCCATGAAGGTACAATTGACTTAACCATAAGTTCTTGATTCATTTTTTCTTTTACGTAATTGATCTATGACTATGCAAGTGTTTTTCGACCAAGTATCTTGGTACGTACCAGTACCATTTTTTTTTTTTTTTTTTTGTTAAATCACCTCGTCTAAGAGTATAAGCTATTACAATTGACTCTCTGTCAGCATGTAAATTAACAATGTATTTTTGTGTTAATCAACAGGTTGACGGACTCGAGGAAAACCACAACACATCTGCAATGAATGAGAACTTAGATAGCTGTAATAGTTCCTTGTCTTCTTCTGATATGTTACTTAATCTTGAGTTTACCCTAGGAAGATCAAGCTTTCAAATGGACCACTCTAAATCCTCCCTTCTCAAATGTTGAAATTTATAATAGATTTGCCTAATTATGTGTTCAGAAAGCTAGGGAACATCTGTAACTTTGACATATGCTTCCTTTTTGTATTCTGTGATGAACTAGACAATCAAATTTTGGGAAGAGGGGCTGATATAGGGTATCTGAAGATGAATTATTTACAGAATTTAGCTTAATATTTTGAAGGTGGGATGAGGAACTTAGCAGGATCTAACCAATTGATGTTTCTGTTTAATGGTATTTTTTCTTCCAATGAAAAATGGTGTATCTTTTGATGTTATATATTCCGTACGAGCTGAAGTCATGCAACGAGAAAATTTGAGATGGATTTAAATACTAGTTAATTCTGCAAATCCCCAATAATTTGAATATTAAAGATTCTTTGAACCAAAATAACAATAAACTCTAAATCTAGAAATCCTAACTAGAAAACTTAATAACGACAAAACACTCTTTCTCAAGAAATTTCTGACTTCTCTCTATAAAATTCTCTCGTTGACTAACAACCAATCTAAACTGCTAAACTCACAATCAATTTATTCATTTCGATTGTTTCTCAATCTCACCTACAAAGGACAAAAAATTGGTGATAATTTACAGCCACAAAGGCAAGAAGAAAACAATGAAAACAAGGCACAAGTAGGAAGAAGAATGATAGGGCAACCACCGGTTTCCAGCAAGCACAAAGCACAACCACGTTTGTTTTCTTTCTTTTGCAAATAACACACCAAAAACGGCTGGGAGCAAGCAACAATTATATAGGAATATGTTAGACTCTAATTGGGCCAAGAGAGGGATTAAATAGGCTAAGACCGAAGAGCCGTCCAATATGTGAATATATGGACCGTGAGCAATATTAATTTCTTAAGCTACTTTCAACGATTCATATTGTTTTCGAATCAGGCTTCTGGACTTGGTTATTGGCAATTAATTCACCTATCAGTCGAGACATGTGAAAATATAAGCGGATCGTTCAACATCATCGTTCGAAATTTATTAGGTATCAAAACCCAACAAAATCTATACGACTATTCCAGCAGACCTCCAATTATTCAGCCAAAATATCATCCTCCACCACCTTAATAGCATCATCATCCGCGACCTAATCCACCAATACCACCAAATCATTAAAACATCCACTTCCAACACGCTCTTCTAGAATATGGAATAAGTCTTTTGCCTCTGTTGCTAATGATTCTAATTAGGATTGAAGTAGAGATTAATGACTTCGGGGGAGATTTTAGTATTGGACTTTGATCGCAGACATATGATTATTAATTTTAAAAAGACGATAACTATTGCTATTCATGATTAGCTTTGATCGTGACCATGAATGATTTTCTAGTCTTTTAAGAATACGGGCGAATTTTCTCTCTCTCCAAGAAACATGAAAGTCGTTCACTTTGTTTATAAAGGCGTCAATCATTCTAATTGGATCCAACAGTAATTAAAGACAAAAAGAATTAACAATTGAATAAAAAACTTACGACAAATACAACTTCCGATTTTGGTAAGTCGATATTCCTTTTCAAGGATTCTCAACTAAAACATGTTTTTTTTTTCTCTTTTAATCACCAGATTTCGATAATTAACATTCGACAAATAAATAAGTTGAGTTTCATAAATTCTGGATTTTGTCGAGATTCATTCACTAGTGTGTTCCCTAAATTTAGCCAACTTATTTTTGTTATACTTCCCCACCTAGGTTTCCATGTTGATCAGCTGACCCATTGAAGTACCTTCCGTCGAAGCCATGTGACATCCAACATGGAGTAGGATCTATTAGAGTCTAGACAATCTGATCCACCGAAGCCCACTCATACCGAAACAACTCATGAAGTTGACTCCTTCAGAAGCCCCTATGCTAAAGACAAATCTGAGGCCCAAACGAAGCTTATTTGCCGAAGTGGCAGTATCCAACGAAGTAGAATCCAAGGCTCAACTAAGACCGGTGACGAGCCATGTTTGAAGATCTTGAATTTATGAAATTCTTTTAGAATAATTAATTGGACTGTTGTAATGAGCAAAAAGGTCAATCTATCAGCATAGTTTATGGGGTGGCTGCCTCCTTTTTGGGACATTTAATACACCACAGGTTAGTGGAGTCAAAATTAATACCTAAAACGTGATGCTTCGGTAAAAGAGATGAAGCTACATGTCCTCCCATTCAAGGATTACTATTTTTCATATAACACTATAGATATCTCTCATTTGTGTCATTTGGGGGTAATACAGAGATATTGATTACAAGCCATATATTCTCTTTCTTTATGTTTAATCTTGGATTTTTAGTATTTGAGGTGCGATCATGATTGTGAGTTTTGCTCTTACTTAATCGTTCATTATCGTGTTAGTTATCTAATATATGTTGTTGAACTCAAACATTTTTGTCTCATGTTATAAAGTTTCTTCTATGTCGAAACCATGTTTTATTGTCGATTGACAATTGCTCCACGCATGTGCCCGATATCTGTTGTACACGTCTACGGTGCAAAGAACAAGGTTAACAATTTTCATATTTTATGGAGGTTCCAGATTGAAGTATTAAAATAATGAGAGAATTTGGCCCATGGATACATGGCAATTCACAAGCATAATATAGAAACTATCACTACATATTAGCAATGGTATTCTCCATTTTCTTTTTCTTTCTTTTCTTTTTCTCCCTTTGAAAATGCCGTGATAAATGCTTTATGCAAAACCTACTTTGACTTGTGAATATTACTCCCCAGAATGAAACCTGAGGACCCCAGAATATGTGATGCTTATCAGTATCCTTAGAAATAGATTCTAGAAAGCCATGTATCTAGCCAACAATCTGTTCTAGTTTCTGGTATGTGTTGGCTGTTATTACAGTTTGTAGTAAAACTGCACTGGTTTCACGCGTATAAAACAAGGGAAAATTTATACTACACAGATCTTACTCGTATAAAATTAGTGGACTTTAGCAGAACGAAAATAGAGCTATGAAAACAGAGAAATAGAGAGGAAGATCACTACAACTAATTTCAAATTATATAAAACAGTGGAAAAACACATAAAGGAGAAGCAATTGGAATATTTCTTATTTCACAAATTTTCTTTAACAATTGTCTTTTTTTTTTTCATACATACATTTTAGGGCACATTTGCTATTTATACAAACTCCAAAACACATTATAAATTACATATTTAGCCCTCACTTATTTAAAAAATTAAATTGATTCTTTAAATAAATACACATTACACATTAACATTAACCCCATTAATATGTTTTTCTTCAACTCCAAGTGCTTCTCTTAATTGTTGGAATCTTGATATTGGAAGTGCCTTTGTGAAGATATCAGCAATTTGTTCTTCGGATTTGCAATAGTTGAGTTCAACTTCACCATCTTCAATTGCATCTCTAATGAACTGGAATTTGATTGCAATGTATCTTATTTGGCTATGAAAAACTGGATTATTTGACATGGCAATTGCTGATTTGTTCAAAAGTCTTTTTCCAACACCTACTTAGACTTGGACTATTCATGAATCTTGAAAGTAAACTTGCAACATACATGGCTTTCGGTCTTGTAGCTGTAAGATAAAGAAAGTTTCCAATTAAACTTCTATAAAGAGTTTCATCCACTTTATTTTCTCCATCATCCATCATCAACTTCTTATTACAAACAAGCGGATTTTCAACACTTGTACATCCAAACATTCTAAATTTTATAAGCACTTTTTCAACATAATTTATTTGAGAAATAAACACTCCATTTCATCTTGATATATTTCCATACCAAGGAAATGATATAGCAACCCCAAATCACTCATTTCATATCTTTTCATCATGTCAACTTTAAATTCTTCAATCATTTTTGCATTATTTTCAGTAAACACTAAATCATCAATATATAATGTAACAATAAGTATATCAGTGTTACCTTGATATTTCACATACAAGGTTGGCTTACTTCTGCTTTTGAGAAATTCACGTTGCTGAAAATAGCCATCAATTTGACTATACCATGCCCTCAGTGCTTGTTTGAGCCCGTACAAAACCTTTTTTTAGCTTGTACACTTTGTCTTCTTCTCCCTTTGCAGCAAAACTTTGATAGTGTTTAACATACACCTCTTCTTTTAGTTCTCCATTAAAAAATGTTGATTTAACATCAAGTTGGTACAATAACCAACATTTTTGGGATGTAAGAGCTATGAGTGCTCTTATGGGTCTAGGTGAGCAATCGGTGTAAAAGTTTCATCATAGTCGATCTCGAGATGTTGTGCATATCCTTTCACAACTAATCTTGCTTTATTTCTCTTAAATGATCCATCTGAATTACGCTTCAACTTGTAGACCTATTTTACACCAATTACATCTTTCATTTTTGGCTTTCAACTATCTCCCAGGTTTTATTTTTCTCAATCTTTTCTATCTCTTCCTCCATTGCTTCCAACACTCCTTCATAGCTTCTTCAAAATTTTCAGGTTCAACCATACAAAAGTTGCATCTTGCATAAACATCATTCAAATCCTGTATTTTCTTTGGAATTGAGCTTGGTGATGATGAACTGAAACTAGATGAACTTGAAAGACTACTTGGTGATGATGGTGATAAGCTTGGATGACTTGCATTTTCTTCATTTCCACATTATCGTTGGCTAAGTTTTGAGGCAAAGTTATTGGGACAGTATCATTTCTTTCAACTTATTCATTTTCCCAATTCCATGTAATATTCTCATCAACAACACATCACGGCTAACAATCACTTTCTTGGTCTTCAAGTTGTATAGTTTATAGACCTTAGATTGTGAGCTATATCCAATGAAAATACATTTTTCACTAGCCTTATCAAGCTTATGCCTCTTGTCTTTTGATACTTGAGCATATCAAATACACTTGAATACTTTCAAATGCTTCACCGATGATTTTCTCCCATTCTAAGCTTCTATTGGTGTTTTATTCCGCACAGTCTTTGTTGGACATCTATTGATCAAGTAAACTGTCATATATATCACTTCATCCCAAAAAACCTATGGAAGTTTCTATCATGTATTATAATTTTTTCCATTTTCATCACCATTTGATTTTTCTTCTCCAATACACCATTTTGTTGTAGAGTATATCTAATTGTCAGTTGTCTTTTAACACCTTCATCTTGGCAAAATTTATCAAATTCTTTTCAAGTATACTCCTTACCATTATCACTTTTCAAATTTTTTATGAAATGACCACTTTATTTTTGAATAATGATATTTATCATTATGATAATGGAACATCGATGATATGACATTTTATGTGGAATAATAAGATTGGCTGTTCAATTTTATGAAAGAGACGGAGAGGAGAGAGAGAGAGAGAGAGAAATGTGAAGGCTAATAAGTTGTCATACAACTGATATTCTATCATCATGATGATAAATAACATTACTCCTTTATTTTTCAACAAAAATCTTTAATTTTCTAAAGATTGTGAAAACTTCAGATTTTTGTCTCATAAAGTAAACCTAAGTGATTCTTGTGAAATCATCAATAAAGAGAATGCAATACTTATCTTGAGAATGAAATGGTGTATGCATCGATCCACAAACGTTCATCTGTAACAATTCAAGTGGCTTTTTTGCTCTCCAAGCTACTCCTTTTGGAAACGATTGCCGATGATACTTTCGAAGTGTATATCCTTCACAAATTTCATATTTTTTTCTCAATTTCTGGAAGCCATTGCATCACGTTTTTCTATCGCAACAATTTTATCCCTTGAAAGTTCAAGCGACCAAGTTTTTTGTGCCATAACCATGAGTCATTAGTCACCATTCGATAAGCTTTATCAATCAAATGTTTGAAGTTTAGGGGAAAACTTCTATTCACCATTTTCAGCCTTGTTATGACCATATTCCCAAGTTTCTTATCACGAATAATGCAAGCATCATCTTCAAAATGTAGAGAATAACCATGCTCTACAAGTTGTCTGAGACTTAGTAAATTTTGATCCAAATCAGCACATAGATGACATCCCAAATACTTCTTGGACCCCTCTTTGTTTCAGCTCTAATTACTCATTTTCCTTTCACTTATACTAAGGGCCAGTTTGATAGGTATTATTTGCCTTGAAAGTGGAAAAAAGAATTCTAATTTCCACAAAATAAGTGTTTGATGAACAAAATTTTGCCACCCAATTCTTTTCCCACTTAGAACCCACGTGCCTCCTTTTCCTTGAAATGGATGAAATGGTTTTCCCACCTTTTTTGTGGGAAAATTAAATTTCAGGTTTTTTTTTTTTTTTTTTTTTTTTTTTTTTTTTTTTTTTTTTT
>CAIGRB010031060.1:0-17599 GCA_903798255.1 Fraxinus quadrangulata | reverse complement strand
AAAAAAAAAAAAATCACTTTAATGGACAATTTTCATGTAAAACAAAGTCAAACGAACACTAAACTTTGATAAAAAAAATGATTTTTTAGGAAAAAAAAATTTTCATTTTTTTTAAAAATTTTTTGGCAATGGAAATAAAATTTTATAACTAATTATGGAAAAAATTATCACTTTAATGAACAATTTCCATATAAAATAAAGTCAAACGAACACAAAAATTTAAAAAAATTTCGGGTGAAAAATTATACCAATCAAATACACTTAAGTAACAATTTTCTGTAAAATAATTTTAATCAATTCTTTTCCCTAAAATTCATTTTCTTTCCACCTATTTTCCAACCTTGCAATCAAACGGACCCTAAATCTTCATTTCCCAATCTCACTTTTGAATCAGTACTTTCCATATCAATGAAGATACTTTTATCTGAGGTCATATGATTGGTACATCCGCTATCCAAAAATCATTAAGTTTCTTGATGCTTGGAGTAATTTGAACTTGAGAAGCATGAATCATTTTTTAATTCCTTCGCATTCAAAGAAGCATAAAACATGCTTGATTCACCTTCCTTCTCGATTGAAAAATTTTACACATTTGTAATGAATATCATCCATTAAAACTCCTTTCAAAGTTGTTTCTACCTCGGACTCTTGGACTCCTTCCTCTATTACTTCCACCTCTATTCATGTATGCACACCCATATTTTTGTGTTTCAACATTCTTAGAACCAACATTGAGCTTACATTGAAACACATTCTCAATTGACCTTTGGAGCGTCGATTTAATCTTTGCTTGATTGCTTTCAAAGAATTCATCAATTCTTCAACTTCCAACTTCTCTAAATCCTTTGTTTCTTCAATCATAGCTACAAGAGGAACTAATTAGAATCTTTTCCACCATTTTGCATGGATAAAGATACTTGGTCAGATCCCAAAACGCCACGTGGGCCCTAACCATCCAAGGGGCGATGTGGCGCCCCCTATTGGCCGGGGTTTGTTTAACAAATTACATTGGCCCTTTAAATAAAAACACATTACACATTGACAGTATGTTTCATACTGATTTCCCGTTGTTCATCGCGAAATCTGCTTACAAATTGAGTAGCAATATCTCATTTCTAAACTTGTTCATTGAATCATGTCTCATTCGAAGTAATAGATTGTTTTTTTTACTATTATTAGCCATTGGGTTGTTTGTTTTTCCTCAATCTTTCTCTATTCTGTATGGAATGGAGGAAGAAGGAAGGATGGCAACTTGGCTACCTGAACCAAAGGGCGAATGATCAATTCTTGGCCACTCCACTTGTTGGGAGGCACTAATTAGCTTCTGTATCAAACCCTTGGTGCAATGGCTGATGAGTACGGGCCAGCATTCAATATACGCCTTGGTACAAGCTTTTGTCGTGAGCAATTGGGAAGTAATAAAAAATGCTTCACTGTAGATAATAAAGCTCTTGCGAGTCGGCCTATGAGAGTTGCTGCAAAGCACATGGGCCACAATTTTGCTATTTTTCGAGTTTGCTCCCTACAGCCATTTCTGGAGTGAGATGAGAAAGATTGCTACATTTTAACTTCTTTTAAATCGTTATCTTGAAATGCTCAACCATGTAGAAGTTTCTAAAATTGACGTGGAAGCTAAGGAGCTATTCAAATTACGGATACATAATGATTCTTGTCATGTTCTCGTTGAACTTAACAGATGGCTTGAATATTTAACACTTAATTTAATTATTCGAATGGTGGCTGGAAAAAGATATTCTGGAGCAAGGAGTGCGTGTGATAATATGGAGGCGAGGCGATGTCAAAAGGCAATAAGCCTGTTCTTTCATCTGATTGGGATTTTTACCTTATTAGATGTGTTTTTTCAAGGGCTTGGAAAGGCGAATTGCCAAGGATTTAGGGGAGGGCAAAACCCGATCGAACCCACCAAAATCGTCCAAACCGAACCAACCCGACCGGTTTGGGTCGATTTTTTGTTGTTTTTACACGGGTTGGGTTGGTTGGTTGTGTAGGGGGGTTGGATTGGGTCGGGCTATGGGTTAACTCATAAAAATTGAATAAACTCGCCCAACTCAACCCCACCCGACTATATTTATGAACTTTACAAGTGTTATGATATTGTTTGGACGAAATTGAATCACTCAGTTTTTTCACACAACCTCCAAGAGCTACAATATTTAGAAAAATTTAGATTAAAATGTCAGTTCTTGTTAGGAAATTTTTGTGTAATAGTTGAAAAGTTTGAGGAAACCATACACAAATTATATACTACTAATTAATTAGGTTCTATATACGCAAACGTGATACACGAGAAGTCTTGATATGTTACAAGACATGAAAACTCTTATAATAATATTATAAGATTTGGATAGAAAGCATTTTACGAAAAATAGTATAAGCAAATACATATTCAACACAAAAATATTTTAATTGCCAAAAATATTTCTTAGCGTCATATAATTTAATATCAATCTGTCCATGTAACATTTCCAGTCATGAAGTGTCAAAATAATTCAGATTTTTTGGTCATTGCAATTATAGAGACCTAATATTATATAAGTCATGAGTCAATTATAAATCCGACCCGACCTGACCCGATTACTTTAATCTTTATTGACAAGTTGTCCAAAACCGATTAACCAAACTCAACCCGATCGATACTTGATTGAGTTGGTTGAGTTTCAACCTTTACACGGGATAAATTTAGTTAAATTATGATCAACCGATCATGCTGTGTTGGGTTTGGGTTGAAGCAAAAATCGACCCAATCCAATCCATGCCCACTCCTACAAGGATCTCGACTCCATCCTCCAAAGTTGGCTTGAAAAGCATCCCTAAGTAGAAAATTTGTGGAAAATGAGTCAATGAGCAATGAGAACGACTTCATTGATATAACTTTATCCCTAGAAAAGGAAGGGTGGCTTTCTGGTTTTTAACACGATTCATACAGTAATATCAACTCCACTTGTATGTAACTTGATTTTAATATATTGGATCAAATTCTTTTTAAGATTACTCTCCAATGGACTAATATTTTCTATTGCTTGTCTAGACACTTGTTCTCGGTGGAAGCAACACATAGGCAGGCATAATTGGTCCAATGTGCTACTCCTATCCAACGTACATAATTGGAGTTGAGTAAAAAACACCATTTTCCCCAACAATTAAATCATTTTTTTCTTAGCAAATTTCCGTAATCACATCATATGCCTCATAAGGATGCCAACACCAAAAATTTAGAATTTTATTTTCAATTTGAGTTGTTAAATTTTAAAACGTCGTCTTACATAATATGAATCTTGATCAACATCATCCCAATCCCAACAATCATGTACCCAAAAGATTTTAAAATAAACTAATTACAAAATTTTAACGTTATCATCTATCTTTTTATGAACAAGATTATCTCAATCTCAACTTTGCTTACTGCAGTTATACAAAATCATTTGGACTCATTTGAATCTAAATTTAGAACCCATGACTCAATCTCAATATCAACATAAGGTCATCAGTTAGGATTAAAAATATGATCTTAATTAGATGATTTTAATTTACTCATGGCTTGTAAAACGAGTATGAACAAAGTCGACTGTCTCATCTTGTTTGCAGGTAAGGGCGGTTCAGAAATTTCAGGCAAGATAGGACGGAAAAAAGATAATATAAAATTTTGTCAGTATCAGAATTGGTGACGCAATTTGGTTTAATAAGGAAACGAAGTGGCGACCAAATCTTATCCATTTTTTGCGATGGATAATCTTGTTGCACATCCTTTGCTCATTAATTTTGTTACATTTGAGATCTATCCGTCACTTATTCCATTTATAGATGGAACAGAAGAGTTCAATACGAGATTTGATTCAGCAGGAGTAAGAACATAGGTAATAGGATCATAATCTTATCTATACATCTATATCGAACATAGGTGGCACACTCGTCTATAAAAGAAAATTATAAGCCTAATCTACATTCAAGTTCAAATTTCGTTTTCAACAAAAATCTATGGAAATGTTTCCATCACTAATTGAAGCTTTCTTGGCCGGATTAATAACACTTTGCCTATGTTTCTACTCTATAGCAAAAATTAGAACCAGCAGCAACCGAATAAATCAGAGAAAGTTACCCCCTAAAGCTGCTGGTGGTTGGCCCATAATAGGCCACTTCCATCTATTAAGAGGTCCCCAACTATTACACATAACCCTGGGAAAACTAGCAGATAAATATGGTCCTATTTTCACTCTTCGGCTAGGCCAGCACAGACTCGTAATTGTGAGCAGTATGGAACTAGCAAAAGAATGCTTTACTACAAATGATGTTACCTTCTCTAACCGGCCGAACACTGTAGCATTTCATCACATGAGCTACAATTTAGCCATGTTTCCCTTCAACAAGTATGGTCCTTACTGGCGCGATTTGCGTAAGATTTCTATGCTGAAGCTGCTGTCCAGCCAAAAGGTTGCGAAACTTAGAGATGTGTATGAGTCTGAGGTGAAGGCAATGATAAAATCAGTCTATGATTCAAATGGGATGCCTACAGATATGAAGAGCTATTTTGGGGAGCTGACTCTGAACTTGATGGTTAGAATAATAGCAGGGAATATAGAAAAGAAAATTGATTTGTTTGAAAGGGATAAGTGGCGAAAGGCAATAAGGGAATTCTTCCAGAAGATAGGATTGTTTACTTTATCTGATGTGCGTCCGTTTTTGAAGTGGTTGGACTTTGTGGGAATAGAAAATGATATGAAGAAGACAGCTAAAGCCATGGACAGTTTGGTACAAACTTGGCTAGAGGATCATAAAAGGAAAAAGAATTCAGATATTAATGGTGCGAATGATGAACAAATGGACTTCATGGACGAGTTGCTTCGTGTTATCGATTCTGTTGCTGCCGAGTTCCCTGAGTTTGATGCTGATACAATCATCAAAGCAACATGTCAGGTAATCTTGTTTCCCAGATCAAGAAAATCAATTTTTTACTTTTGAGTAAATTTTTGAAGCATAGCCATACACGTCTCATTTACTTTACAGGCAATGATGCTAGCAGGAACTGATACAACGGCAGTCACTCTTACATGGACTCTATGCTTACTACTCAACAATCGCCACACTCTTAGAAAGGCCCAAGAAGAATTAGACCTTCATGTTGGTAGAGAAAGGCATGTGCAAGAATCAGACATTGACAACTTAATATATATTCAAGCCATAATCAAGGAAACATTACGCCTATACCCTCCTGCACAGATACCTCCACCGCGACAGTCTCTAAAAGACTGCATAGTTGGTGGATACCACATCCCGAAATACACACACCTTTATGTAAACCTGTGGAAAATTCATCGCGACCCCAGTGGGTGGCCTAACCCTTTGGAGTTTCAACCGGAAAGATTCATTACTACTCACAAGGAGTTGGATGTTAGAGGACAACATTTTGAGTTTCTTCCATTTGGCAGTGGCAGAAGAATGTGTCCCGGAATTGGCTTTGCCCTTCAAATTGTTACTTTTACACTGGCATGTCTTTTGCATGGTTTTGATATTAATACTCCATCAGATGAAGCAGTTGATATGACTGGGACCTTTGGTCTTACCAACTATAAAGCCACTCCACTTGAAGTTGTCTCCACTCCAAGATTATCTCCTCTTCTTTATGGATGAGGATCCTATATATTTTATCCAATAGGCAAATTAACAAGCAACTATATTGTGTACTAAAGCTATATTTAGTTTATTGTGTTGTATTGTATTAATTATATTGAATGCTTACCACTTACATATATTTTGTTTGAAATTTATTGAATATTGTACAAGCTTTATTGTGTTGATATAATGAAGAGAATGGTCAACGAGGTCCATTAGGATTAAGGGCATAAAAGTCACTCCACTAAAATAAACTTGTAAGTAGAGTGGGTAGGGAATTAGGGTTCCATCTAAATGGTTAACACTTAGCTAGGTGGAGTAGTACAATACCTTATAAGTCCATCATCTACACACATTCATCTTCCATTCGAATAAAATACATTGTCATCTTGGCCGCCCTTCAAGCGATATATAGTATATCCATCTCTCTTGCTTTGATAGGAAAGGATTATAAGCTCTATGAAGATTCAACTCTTTCACTGTGCCAAGCACCATGCGCAAATGCCTTAAGAGCCAAGTATGGATTTTTCTAGCATCAGGATCCAATTCAAGGTTCTCAACCTTTGTTAAACTATAATCGGGGATTTGTCTTGTGCATTCACATGACTAAGCTTGGAGTCGAATTTTATTTTCAATCAACTTGTAATGCTTCAAACTCAAAATCACAGCCATGTTTATTGTTTAAGATTGAGTCATGTTTACGAAAATATGTTTCGAATTTAATTTACCGCAAGTGCACGGTTCGTTGACAAGTAATAAAGTGAAAATTTTAAAATTTCGAGTATCGTTCCCACGAGAATTGATTTAATTTGATCTTTATTATCGCGATCTCAATCGAATCTATCAAATTTGAGATGAGTTTTTCAGATTCTATGATTAAACTAAGACTAGCATGCAAATTAAACTAAAATTACGAACTAAATGCAAAAATGACGTTTCAATGCAAAAGATTTTTGTAATTAATATATGAAAAAGCACACTAAGATCCCGAATCACCAAACAAAATTTACTTTTAACCCCTATTTCACAATTTGATAACACGATGAATTGGTTGAGAAATCAATGTTTCTAACTTATCTAACAATATCTTTCAAATAGAATTGAACATATTCTAGCATACCATTTGACTATATTTTTATGACAAATGCAATATACAAGAATGCATGATGTTCTATAAACACTTAGAGATTTACGTAAAGTATAACGATATATTTCTATTCCTTATCGGACTCTATGATGATTTACACCTTGTAGAATTTATATTCCTTCTTTCGAATGCATAACATAGATAACTCAAACTCACATAATCACATGCATTTAACTATGGAGATAAGAAATTGTATATAAATCATTCAACATCCATCAATCGTGTTTGAATATCAAATTACAAAATAGAGAATTAAAAAATCATATTGTGATGTTCATCGTTCATTTAGTACATAAAAAGTTTAGCCTAACATGGGTAAATTAAAAGAACAATAAAAATAATAAAAAGAAAATATCACCAAAAACTTGAATTAAATCTTGAAATCTTGAAGATTTGAATGAAAATCCTTGTTCTTGCCTTCTTGTTAGCTCTCCAATGTGTTTTTCCCTTAAAAAATGTGTAACCCTAGTTTTTAGATGAGTTTAGAGTTAAATAGGGTATCAGATACCTTTTCATAAGAGATCTATTCGAAAAAAGAAACAGAAAATTCGGTGCCAGAAATGAATCATGTAATCACATGGTTATATTCCATGTGATCACATGGAACAACCAAATTAGTCCACTACATTCCCTATAAATGCTTGGGTGATCACACAGCGTTTCTACCATGTGATNCAAAATATTCACTTTATTTTCTGTAAATGGCCGGGTGATCACCCAACATTTATACCATGTGATCACATAGAAGAAATATTTTCTATCTAATGCATTTTGGCCTCCAAGTTTTGTTTTATCATATTTTGACCTCGTTTCTTCTTTCTCCATGCCATCACATCCACCATTTGTTACGTAGTATAGTTCCATGCTCGATTCGCCATTTGGGTAAGCTTTTGAATAATTGCATTTTAGTCCCTGAACTTTCATTATCTTCCCTTTTGGTCATTTTTCGCACGTTTTTGTACACTTTTCATTACATCCATCCATGTGGTCCTACAAAAGCAAATTATACCGAATTAAGCCATATTTCAATATATCTCTTAACAACAGTCTATGTTTTGTGGCCTAAATAAGTGTGCAAAGCGCCCTTATCAAGTCATCCAGCTGCCAAAATTATAAACGCTGTATAATCACATTGTGATACACTTCCTTATGACAAACTATTGTTTTGTGTTGCATGTCACGTGGGAAAGTCTCGCAAGCTTCTGAACTTTAACTTGAGATTTTTATCAAATTTTAATCTACTACATACATGGACAAAATAAAATTATGCTTGGGAGTATTTATAGCTGATTATGTATGGATAAAAAATATATTTAATTAATTAAAATTATAATTTAAGTTTTGACAAATATGCATCGAATAATTTCTTGAATTTAGCCCATGTTTGATGACCATTATTTTGAAAAAAAATAATATTTTGAATAGTGACTTTTTGGAGAATGTGTAATTAAAAAGTAGAAAAAAAATTTGAGTTTAAATGTAAAATATTTCATTACCTAAATATAATGTTGAAATTGAATATGAGAATTAAAGAGTTTTTTTTAATTAAAAGGATACAAATAGAGGCTTAGTAGTGCCAAAGTAGACGTGTTGCGTCCAGTCCAATAAAGGAACAAGTTGAGGTGGGCTTCAGTGCCTGGTCCAAACTGGCATTAGAAATGTCAAAATGGCTCATCGGCACGGGATTGGCTCGTCTAGGCACAGGGGCCATTTCAGCCATGACAGGTCGAGCTTCATTAAAAAAAAAAAAAAAGGTAATCAACTGCCTGCATGCCGGAATGTTTACAGGCAGCTGCAAAAAGAAAAAAAAAATCCTCGAGTCGGCTCGAGCCAAAAAAAGACCGAATCAATTTTGCTCGAGCTGATCCCGAGTTTCGAGTTTCGACTCGACTCGTTGACACCCCTACCTGACAGGTAGAATAACTGGGCGACCTCGTAAAATGGTTGCATTTTCTTTTGATTTTCTTTATGTGAAAATTACACCATGGCAGATTTTTAAAAATTGTAATTCAAAAATGAGATATAAGGTTTACTTATTCATAAAGTAGATAACAATTCAACTATTAATATTAATATTATATAAAATGTTCACCCCATTCAATTCCATCCTACCTATCAAATTTAACCCATACCCTAACATTCTCTCTCTCGCACGACGGGCAATCCATCGGAGTTGGAGGATCGCCAACGGAAGATCACGGTCGAGCAGCACTCACATCAATCGGCACGGCGTTGACATCAGCACTACGAATCGTATCATTAGGCACTGCGAACGATGAAGTTCCACAACTCTTCTCTCTTCTACGACAACACACCACATCTGATGACAAGGCACCTTCGACGTTGAGGCGCGCAAAGGAAGCACAATCGCGTTGTGGTGGCTTTGCTAGTCATGTGGTGATGCTAGCACCTGGGGTGGGAATTGGATGGGAAGAGTGTTTGTGACCAATTATTCGTGTTGTGAATAATAAATTTAATTAGTGACTTAGAAGAATGTGTAATTATGACTAAATTTGTAATTGTGACACAAAATTTGGTAAATTGTGATCAATTAATTTAATAATTTCTGATCGTTAAATAAATTGTAACATATACAATTTGTGATTTATTATCTATAATATTTATGATTTGTGACCGATAGATAAATTGTGACCTATAAAAATTTTTATTTGTAAATGAAAAATAATGCGACCATTTAATTTGATCTTATGTGATCGAAAAATAAGTTGTGACACGTAAATACGTAATTGTGACCATAATATATTTAATTAATAAAAAATATTTTTATTAATTATTTAATAAATAAAATTTAATTAATATTTAATTAATAAAATATATTTTTTAAATTATTTATTTCATAAATAAAATTTAACTAATATTTGATTTTTGAAATAATAAACCTTGCTCCTTAATTTTGAAATTGGTCATACTTAATCTTTTAGTTATGAATTTTTCCCTTTCTTTTTATGGTCGTCTAATAAAAGGATTGTCTATTTAGTTGTACAATAGCCATCATATTACTTGGACCTAGATTTCTTTAAAAATGTTAATTAACTAAATTATGTACGACATCAGGAATATTATTTCGACAAGAAGAACAAGGGGAAGGAAAAAAAATAGTCAAAAGAAATTTTTTTTTCCCATACTAGTATATGAGTCTTGCCATAATAATATTTCCAGCTTTACTTCGAATCATAAACTTTTTATGGACGTATCAAGTAATCACTACAATTAGGGAGTCTTTGACAAGGGATAAATTGAAGCAGGCAAGTTCATGATGTGTCCAAATATTTTGCATGATGTGATTCAATCACAATTTTGGATGGGATAAAGTTTCCAAAGTGTTGCATCTCCTAAAACCACTTAAAAACATGCATAATTTTGTAAGTTTGTCACCAAGTTGACATTTTTTTGGTAATACCATAAGATATTTGCACTCAATAGGGGACGTTTAAGGGACCACCATGACTCTTCTCCTCGAAAATCTATATGTTAATTATCAGTGTATGGATGACTATATTAATGCCACGACATGTCATGTTTCAGCTTTTCACGAGAAGAAAAGAACCAATTATGGCTACTTCAATTCATGAGCATTGGTGAATGGATTGAACCACTAAGAATGATGCCATTAATTGCATAATAATTCCAATCACATACCGTTTGTGAGAGCTGTCGTGATAACAATGTGGCTATCTCAGACGAAATCTCATCCATTCATCAATTTCCATGCATCTCTTTCATGGACTTATGTGCATGTCCACATATATATATATATGTGTGTGTTTGACTGAGGGCATTTAGTTTCAAGGTCCAGCTATTCTTTTTGATGGTACACTTAATAGACAGAAATGAAATAGACATGACCTACATCTCCCCCCCACCTTTCTTTAATTATTTCCTCTTAGCTGTTGTCATGACTTCATTTTGTCTAGTTGTTTACATTCATTTAACATCTAGATTTGGTTATAAGATAATTAGTCATAATTTCACTGGTCGAAGAGTTTCTGTCCATTTCTTACATCCTTATAAGCTTCTGATAAAGATATATTAATAGAATTATAGCTCGACGTTCATCAGAAAACTTTTCACCATAATTGGCTAAATCTTGACTTAAATATGAAAAAAACTATCAAAATTTACTTCAAGATCCACGTATAAGGATCCATCTTAAAACCAAAAACTTCTTTAACAAATAAAATTTGTTCGGTAGTGATTTTGTGAAACATGTACATCAGCTTAAAATACAGTTAGTTTTTTCATTCAATTTTTTCTTTCACATCATTTTGGTCACTTCTTTTTGGCTTTTTTTTTTATATACAAACTATCAAAATTTTTATACGGCGAGAGTTACAAATATGGATTTTGACACTTTGTCATAAAAAATGTAACAAATACAATAACATAATTTGAGGTGATAACAGATGAATTGATGAAAAAGTTAAACGTATTTAAAATATTTCAATGATGTAATGCTACATTATATTAAGAATTATATAAAGAATTATGACATGGGGCATGATCGTACAAATATTATATTCGACTAACAAATCATTCGATATTTTTTTATTATTATTTTACAACATTTCCCCATTTGTATCAAATTCCAATTTTAACCCCATACAATTTTGACAAAACGCCAAATCGGTCTCCATATAACTCCACCAACATTTCTACACACAGACACTCTCCGTTCAGACTTTTCGCAGCCTGCTCGTACACTCCCCGACAATTTGACGTTACCAAATGTTCCCGCCAAAACCTCAAGGAACCATTCACATGCCCCCATGTGGCGTTGACGCAACTTACCGGAATGTGATCGTGGCGGTGAAAGCAGAGAAGGTGATCTCCAATACTGCATTGTCTTGGGCCATTACACACGTGGCCCGGCCCGGCGACTGCATTCTTCTCCTCGCCGTCTTCTCCGAGAAGATGACCGGTAAACTCGCCTTATCCCTTGAAGAATTCTTTTTAAATGTCACTTATAGAATTTTCAATTTTCTTAGTGTAATTCTCCAGTTAATGTTCTGCTGTAAGTACTAAATTGCTAAGTAGGAATTTCATGCTCGTAGTACTATACTGAAATTTTGAAAGATCTTGAGTAACGTTTGACGAATATGGTGTGTGTTTGTGTTAACGTTAATCAGAATTATTGTTTAAAGGGTAATTTGATGCCGTCTTCTCACTTTCAGCTGGGAGGAGATTCTGGGGGTTTCCAAGGTTGAAAGGAGACTGTCGGAGTGCTGACCGGAATAATCTACTGGATAGGATCGGACAGATCTCAGAGTCTTGTTCTCAGATGGTTCTCCAATTTCACGGCCAAATTCAGGTAGAAAAAATTTACCTTTTGCATTTGTATTTGACTTTTTCTGTAGCGTTGATAACTTTTTGTGCTATATTTGGTGATTTGGCATTCATAAAAGTCAAAACCTCACTGCTTTAATTTGGAATTTTAAAGGCAATCAAATAAAGCAGTTAACTTTGGCTTTCGGGTAACGTGACACGAATTTTTAGGAATTGAAGTTACTGTATATTAAAATGAGATCTCATGAGTGTACTTTCTGGAAAGTGAATTATATTATGGGGGGAATTGAGGATTCTAATCATGTTAAGGTATTAACTGAATTATAAGTTTTAAATAATAAGGTTATTAGAGGGTTGCATGTGCCTTGGAATTGATAAGGACTGGCATTGCATTATTAGTGACTGATTTGAATCATCTACAGTCTTTTAGTGTGTCTAATTAGCTTAAATGATTGAGTATCAATAATGCTTTCGAAGAATGACATACTTCAGTGGAACATTGATGTTAGAGTTTTAAAGGTGAGGAGAGACGGAAAGTGGAAGCTAATTTCCAAAGGTAGCTGAAGAAAGGATTTTTCTTAGATCTGAGGATCACTTGTTTACATTGGGGGATTGGTGCTATCGTGAATTGAATTTAATGCACTTCGTAATCTATAGAAGAAAGGGACTAATTTGATGCTAGAATATTGATAAAGTAAAGACAAGTGAGCTTCTTGGTTTTCATTGTCTAAAGTATTTGGGAACAGTGGTGATGTAGGAGTCAATTAATCAAACACAATTCAACTCCTAGGAAAAGATCTACGGCAAGCTTTCTTCGCAAAACTGACAATAAACGGAACAACTTTGGAGAGAGAATTCTCAGATTTTGTATATTCAATGTGTAAACATATCAAATAAAAGAAATTGCAGTCCAATTTTGGCAACAGCCAAAACAATGCAAAGACGACATATTGTCACAGTGTAATAAACTGAAGTGCCAAATAACAAATGGACGGAAGCACATTTTGCAACCTAAACATAAAAGAAACATGCCCTGACGAAGAATGAAAATAAAGCAACTGTATTTTAAAAGCCTTAGCACCGCTCCCTGTCTTGATCCAGGGAACCCTTTATCACCTTGTGAACCCTCCTTCATCAAGTGGAAACTTCTGTGTATAGTTTGTGGAGTTGCTATGAGGAAATGGAGCGAAAATGATTTTTGCGAAGTTATTGGGCAGGCAGAGTCCCCTCGTCCCCCACAACATGAAGGAAACCCATTGAGGCTTATTGGGCAGGCAGAGTCCCAGCCTCGCCCACAATTGTGGCTAACAGTCATTATCGTTATTTTGTGGTCATATTTCTTTTTTCGTTCTATCTATCTCATATATTAGAGTTCAACAGTTATTAAGTCAACCCCTTTGCAGATTTCATTCGGACAAAAATTGAGGCGTGAATGTCATGATATGGTGATTTGTAATTATAGTTAGTGGTGAATGGAACTTTTTCTCTTCTTTCTTTTTTGTGAAGGAGCAATTGTTTATCTATTGAATTCAACCAACAGTTAGCATAGCAAACCAGGTCTGATGAACCAAGAAAAATTGGGTTACTCAACACTAGCTTTCTAAGACTGGTTGTTGGTTGTAGGTTGGAGTGCAAATCAAGGTTGTCTCAGCTCAATCTGCAGGTTCTGTGGCAGCTGAAGCAAAGAGGAATGTAGCTAACTGGGTCATATTGGACAAGTAAATAAACGTAAATATGTTATTTCTTTCCTCTGATATATTGCATCTTAAGAAAAAAAAATTCCACAAAGATTGATTTAATCAACAGTTTTTTCTTTTTCCTTGAATTTTGCTTAGATTTAACATTTTGTATATACATTTGATTATCACTTCAATAGTGAAGATGATTAACTCTTCAAAGATAGATCGGGGGTTCAGTTATAAAAAATTTTAAACTTTTGAAATTGACATGTTTGACAGTCTGCTAACGAATCACCTTATTCAGCATGGAGCAAATGAGCAACCTGTACATGGTAGCGAATACACTGAAGGGCCATTTAAATTATTTTGAATGGAAAACCTATCTAAGCCATTGAACAGGCAGTCTTTAGATTTACTATGAAAGGAAACACTAAGACAAGAATAAGCACAATTCAATCTAGTTCTGGTAATTCTTATGCTTCATGCTAAAAGTGAATCAACTCAATAGTAATTTTGTATGCATTTGTTCATCCTAAGTTTTTGTTTCATATTTTTTTTTTTTTTTTTGGCTGGAGTGAGTAATGAAAATACTTTTGATTTTACCTATAGAGATTGCAGAAGAATTTTAAGCCTTTCGCCATCATTTCACCATGTTGATTCGCTCATTCTTTTCTTCTTTTCTTTTCTTTCCTTTTTTCTTCATTTTTTTTTTGGCGAGCAACCTTTTCACTTCTCTGTTGAATCTTACTTCGGTATATTTGCCCGAATACTAATAGATAAACTAAGATGCAGTATTTCAGTTCTACTCTCTTTTTATTATTGTTCTCATAAGACAGGAAACTGAAGCGAGAGCTCAAGAATTGCATGCTTGAGCTGCGGTGCAACATTGTAATCATGAAGGGTTCCCAGCCAAAAATTCTTCGACTCAATCTGTCATGCTCAAATGATCTTGAAACGCCATTTTATTCTGCTGCTTCTTCTCCTCTTTCAGATAGGGAGAAGTTACAGAGCCAGAGGATGAAGCATTCTACTCCTGTTAGCAGTCCAGAGGATCCAAGTACTTGCACAAGAACCTCAAGCACCAATGCGTTAATAAGTCCAGACACAGGGGCTTCTATATTTGTTGTGTATGAACAAAATCCTCTTTATGAAGGACTAAATAAAGGCAAATCCCCACCCGGTAAACAAAATAGGTTGGATCATTTAAGGGATCATTTAAGGGAAAGTATTAAATCTTTTACGACAATCCCAGGTTCACGAACCCAAGGAATCTTTTGGATCCCTCAAAATCACATTGTCGCTGAGAATTCCCTGGGAAGTGAAAACTGCAAAGATATAACCAATACTGCATCTTCCACCGTCAGGACTGAAATGGATAATTTTGTACAATTTAATCAAGATGAAATAGGAGGAACTAAGCTTAATCAAAACCTTGACAGTTATTATGAATTCAACTATGGAATCCGGGAGGCTGTAGCTTTAGGAAGAACTTCCTCAACTCCTCCTCCTTTGTGTTCACTATGTCAATATAAGGCTCCAGCATTTGGAAAACCTCCGAGACAATTTCATTATAGAGAGCTAGAGGAAGCTACAGATGGTTTTTCAGATAAAAATTTTCTTGCTGAAGGTGGGTTCGGTTTGGTTCACAGAGGGGTTTTGAGGAATGGGTTGATCGTTGCAGTGAAGCAATTAAAGTTAGCTGGGTCTCAAAGAGAAGATGATTTCTGCACACAAGTGCGAGTATTGAGCTGTGCCCAGCACAGAAATGTTGTGTTGCTCCTAGGTTTTTGCATTGAAGGGCAGATAAGATTCCTGGTGTATGAGTACATATGCAATGGCTCCTTGGACTTTCATTTACATGGTATCTTCTGCTCCGAGTTCGGCTACTGATTATGGCTCCTCAAAATATTTTGGTTTTATGTATTCATTTGCAGGAAAGAAAAGAATGACACTGGATTGGAAATCACGTTTAAAGATAGCTATCGGGACTGCAAGAGGCTTACGATATCTTCATGAAGATTGCAGAGTGGGATGTATGATTCACCAAGATATGCGTCCGAACAACATCCTCTTAACGCATGATTTCGAACCTCTGGTATAAGTCTTGATATTCTGGAGGCATGTAGTTCTCAAGCTAAATATGTTACAAATGTAGTGTTTAAAGTCTTTTACGTTCTACAAAATTAATAACTGGTGTCCATCTGAGTAAACAAACAATTTCCACAAAAATTATCTGTCAATAGAGAGAAAGCTACTCCTTGGAATTCAAGTAGATACTTCGGTTAATCTTGACCATTAAGAAACCATTCTTTGATTTGTCCCTTTGAACTTTACTTCTTTAGTCTATGTTGTCCATTCAATTTAGGTTGCTGATTTTGGACTTGCAAGGCTGCAATGTGAGTGGGACTTTTGCAACAGTGATCAAATTGTTAAAACTTCAGGGTAAACATCAAATTTGAATTTTTAATGAGACGCTGTTGGCTATTTATGTGTTCAGTCTATAGTTACTCCACTGAGTTCAACCTAAAAGACAGTAGCAATTTCTAGTTATTTGTTAACTTTTGGGTAAGTAAGTTTCTCTGTTTCTACTTATGCAGGTATCTTGCACCAGAATACTTCAGTGGTGGAAATATGACAGAGAAAGTCGACGTATATGCTTTTGGTTTAGTATTATTAGAGCTAATCACTGGTGAAAGAGCTAGTGACTTGCTTCATTGCATCGACCGTCAACTTTTGGCCAATAATTTCCAGCCTTCAGCAGCCATTGAACCAATTCAACCAATTCACATGTTGGCTTACAAGCATCAATTGTTGGACTCCTGCTTGGCCTCTTTCCAAATACAAAGCATGCCCTATGAGATTCAGGCAATGGGTCATGCTGCCTCATTGTGTCTACAGCAGAATCCCGAGTTGAGACCACCCATGTCAAAGGTTTTATACTCATCTCAGACTACGTTTCTTTTCATCTTAGGTGCAATATTATTTCATTTTCTCCTTCGAAATTGTAATTTATTTTTAAGGGGACACCAACTAACGCTTTCTCTCCGTTAATAGGTACTGAGAATACTAGAAGGAGGAAGTTCAGTTAGTGCTCTTGCTTTGGACTTGAATTCCGTTGGTAGTAGAAGTGGTCACATGGAGGGACTGAATTCAAAAAGACAACTTGAATCCAATATGAGGCACTCCCGCAGGTTGTCTTATTGAACAAAATATTGAGTCCTTGTCCTTCTTCCTTGGATGAGTTGCATATGTCCATTTTGTTTAGAACGTAGACTTGAAGATTCTTAATTTTGTCTGTCACATCATAACGAGGTTCAAATAATTGGGATTAATGGTGACTGACCATAGTGGAAAGCAATGTTGATTCTTGTAAATCAGACTGATGCAGCTATTGTAAAATTTTATAAACTATTTTTCAAAATTTAAATTTTACTTCACCTTTTGCATAATGATTACAAAGCACTATTTACTAAAGCACATTATGTTCTTGTTTGGTAGAGATTAAAATTAATTTTTTAGTAAAAAGTTGTGGGACCAGTGAAATATGTGGTTAATATTGATTGTTTGATTTTGACTTAGATTGAAATTTGATTTTAATCAATACCAAACATGGGCTATAAATAGTTGAATACGTTAATAATATCCTCAAGTAACGAATCACACTCTATATTTAACTTTTTAAGTTAACATTTTGCATACTATTTTTTAATTATTGACATTTTATTTGAATTTTATTTTTTTTGGGCGAGATTTACAAAATTTATTATCTTATTTTCTAAAACTTTAACATTAATTTTTATAAGTTAATAAAATAATAAAAATATAGAAAATACTTCATTTG
>CAIGRB010031053.1:19778-34518 GCA_903798255.1 Fraxinus quadrangulata | reverse complement strand
AGTAATAGACAGAATCATTTCCTTTGACGACTGAAGTTCTCTGTTCAAAGATTGTGCCATTTCCTCTACTTTAAAAGAGTTTGACTTCTCTTCTTTAAGAATAATTTTCAAAATGTCCAACTCTAGTTGCAAACCCACAATATCTTCTTTGTGCGTCATAAAATTTCCGTACCTAGTTTGGCCCTTCTCTTGCTCCTTGGCCAATATTATCTGCTCGTTGAAAATTGGAACTTCCTTTATTGATTCCTGAAAGGAGTAGCCATAATCAATTTCAAGAAAAGAGTTCTGAGAAGATATTAAAGACAGCCAGGGAAGTTTGGTTGCCAGATATATTTGCACAAACCTTCTAGTAAGCAAAAATAATAATAATCATGAAATGCATCATTATATGTATAATCATCACAAAAGAAATTCTAATATGCTGTCCTTTTATGACAGCAAATAGAGATTTTTTTTTAAAGTTTCCTTATTATCAAATTCATGGAAAATACTGGAGAAAGTCGGTGTCTCGAAACTTGAATACTTTGATAATAAGTATAAATCTTGCTCTTTCTTATCCTCCTCTCTAAAGTAAAAGTTAATGGTACCTTCGTGAATTCAGGACTGGAGTCATGCTCATGAGTTGCAGATCCAATGGTATTCAATGATGTATTTAACTTGTCTATTTCCCTGAACAAGATTAGCACAAACAAAAGTTACAGCCAGGAATAGACAAAGGAAATATTTCAATACAAACAAAACCCAAAAACATGTAAATGAATTAGACTTCTTACCCTCTGAGCTTTGCATTGTTTTCTAAAGTACAGTTTAACTTGCTCCGGGTTTCCTCTAATTCACCCATAGTCCTCTTCAACTGTAAAAGAGAATTACGATTAGAAGTCAAGGTCGGGAAAATAAATCTTACAGCATACAATATTTTCAGGAATATGGCATCCAACCTCCTCGCGGAGTGAATTGTTTTCCTCATTGGTATGAACAGCACCCTGTATCAATGGAAACTAAGATATATAAGGCTTCCACAAAATCAGTGGACCTGAATCTTCTTTCCCAGAATAACAATAAAAAACAGTGAGCAGATCTCTTTAAAGAATTTACATGAGAAGCTATATTTGTGCCTTGATGGCTTTGCTGCTTCGAATTTCCATCAAGGAAGAGAATTAGCTGCCAAAGGGAGAAATTCTGGGTCAAGGGCATGAACTAATTTGAGAAGCAGAAAAAAGATACGAACTATTGGATGGTTAGGATACCTGATTCCGCAGTTCAGATACTTCAGCCAATAACATCTCTCTCTCCCCTTCTTCATAGAAGTCTTGAAATCTATAAGTTCCAACATGAATATTTTTAAAATAAAATAAAGAACTCGTGAATAAAGCCAACCCGGCAAGCTGAATAAAATTGCATTTGTTTGAAAAAAACTACCGTCTAACTTGCTCTAAAAGCCTAATATTTTCAAGGGCAAAGCGAGTCACTTCAGGATTCCTATCAACTCTTGCACGCAGCAGCTGGATTTCTTCTGAAAATTCCCTGTTCTCTTCCAGCAAATAAGCATCTGCTGATGTCAAGCCACCAAGAAGAGACTCCATTCTTTGAATTTTGTCTTCTCTAAATTTCAACATCATTTTTGTGCACCTGGTGTCCTCTTCTCTTTGACTAACCTGAAAAGCAATGCCACCATGAAATCTAGCTTTCGAAAGAGCTAAACACAAATGACAAAACAAATTCTTCATTTATTTCCAGCGATACCTGTCTCACCATAAAAGAGAAAGTGGGAGAGAGAAGAGAGAGTTACCAGACGGTTCAAGTGCTCGATTTCAGCTTCAAGACGTTTAATAGAAGTATCTGCCATCTGTTCTCTCCTTAGTGCACCAGCAAGTGTAGCTTCCAGTGATTTTAACTATGAAATCACAGGCAAGAGGAAAAAACAGAAAACCAGCAGGTAAAGTGTCAAAACCTTTTCTTTAAAAGAAAACACATCGGAATAATGAGATAAAAAGGACGTCAGAGGCATAGCTCAACTTTGAATTTGTCCGTTTAGGTTCTCTCTCTTCTGCCTTGACATATTTAATTAATTGAACTTAGATTAATTGACCATGTTATCGAATTGAGTATTCTCAGATATTTCCAGATTGAAGGCTAAATTAGATGTGCATATTTTAATTATCAATTGACTCAAACTGCCTGCCATTTGCTTTCAACCATTAGCAGCAATTATCCAGTGATGGAATCAGCTGGCTGAAGAAAAAACAAAGAGGCAAATAACAACTTCATATACCTGTTTACATGACATTCTGAGAACAACTTTAGATGCTTTTCCAAGTAAATTACCCTGGTGATCCGGTTCATCAGGTGTCCTTTCACTCCAACCATCTTCGTCCTTGTTCCTCGCATCTCTGTGTATTGCTGGACCAAAGGATAATGATCGAGAAATCTTTTCATGTTTGAGAACAGAAAGCTCTTCCTATTATAACAACAAATCATGAGTTTCGATTGTAAATTAGTTTTGTGATCAATTTGTACAATGTAAGAGCCCTATGAAACTAGCTACCACCTTTAGCAAACGTATTTGATGTTGCAGAGCAACTACATCTTTTGATGAATCTTCATTGATGACAGCCTTTGTCATGAAAAAAGAGAAAAAGGCAGGTTAATATATCCAGTATCCATTTTGTTATCAATTTAAAAGGCTAATGTATCATCAAGCATAAACAAGCTTACATTATTCTGAATTAGTTTTGCTCGTTGAGCAAACTTTAAAGTGTTCAGTGTTTCCGCAGCACAGCTGAGGAAATTAAATTTAGTATTTTCATTAGTCAACAACACAGAAAAAATAAGATAAAGCTTAAAATGTGCAAAAACAGAAAAAAGTTCCCGTATACGTAGAATCACATCAACATACCAGATAGATGGGCTGACGTTGGCTATCATCATTGTTTTTGAATTTCCACCCAAAGAATCCTGTATTACATTTTTCGAACATAACGATATGATTTTTATAGGTCTAGGAAAAATACAAAAATCAATGGTTAAATAATGCACCTGAAGAAGAAATGTCAGCCTTGAATCTCTGTAAGGAACGTGTCTTGGTCTTCCATGTGCTACATCCACTAGGACCATTATTACATGACTACAAAAGAAAGATCTATGTTCACTTGCAATATCACCCTAAGAAAGAAAACAGAAGGCTTGTCGATGATGTGAAATAACAGTAATACCCAAGCGTTGATAGTGATTTATTGATGCTTGCAGCTTCCTTTAGACGCTCGCCCTCGGCACCAGAAGTCTTTTGCCTGATAGGGATAATAGCAATATAAAAGATGTGATAGCATGTGATTTCCCATCTATTTCAGAAATTAACTTGAAGAATGATGTAAACCTTTCAGAACCGGCAAGGTCAACAAGGTTCAGCCGAGCAAATCGAAAGTTAGAAGTTGAATCCTTTTCCCATCTACTCTCAATCACACATGTAAAAACACTATGGGAGCGACTGCTTTCTCTGTTCATATTTGTCGTGGCAACTTTCCTATTTGCAGAACCCTAAAAGCAAAACCCAATTTTTTAATGCTAGAGACAAACATTTTGCATGTACACATGCATCTGTGAAGATTGTGACAATCAGAGTAAACCAAAAGAGGAAAAAGAGTGAAAATAGTCACCTCACTCAGAAGCTGAAGAATGTCACCTACAGTTTGGACCTCGAATTCGGATAGATTTTCAACATAAACGCCCTTTTTGATGTCCTCGCGTAACTATGAATAGAGATGATAAATACAAGGAAACAACATTTACCAATTGAGGCACCACATTATCCTATCAGAAAGGTATAAGTACCATCAAATTTGTAGAAGAAGGATCAAGAAGATCAGTTATTTGTTCATTATAAATCTCCAGGAAAGAGCATTTGCAATTGTATTTTAGCCGTTCATCTCTTCGTATTTCCTCCTCCTGAAAAGTAAAGCACATGAGAAAAGTGTCTTGTTGCAATGAAAATGTTTATATTAGAAGGTGACTTGGCAAAAGCAGGCAAAGAGAGTTGAACTTACAGCTCTAATTCTTGCAAACAAGAATTCGAATATGCGCGGGGTCATTCCACGATTTGGACTAGGAGTGACTTCTAGCTCTTCAATCCCACCAAGCATTGTGTAAGTCTTCCCACTACCTGTCTGCATTATTAGTCCATTTTATTAGATGATATGTAGTTGATGTGTAAACTCAAGAAAGCGAGGTCCCTAACAATGCTTAAGAGATGGCACCTATCATTTTATGAAGACATTCGAGGAAGAAAAACCTAGACTATCGCTTAAGCTAGTAAACAGAAACACACGAGAAAATTAAGTAGAGTCGAAGTAAATAGGAATTTCAGATGCAAGAATGACAAAATCAAGTTGAAGGAACTCCAGCCTTTGCTTGTACTATCAGCTATCTACATTGACGAATACAGTACTAATCGAGACTATCTTCATGCAGATTATACTAAAACAGGCAGCTGGAAATTAGAGATCTTGGAAAATAGAACAAACAACCAGTGTGCACTAGAGGGAAAAGAATGAAAGATAAATAAGTTTGTCTCTCAGGTCATAGATCCAATATCATCCTTGATTCATCAAAAATTTAAACTATGCCTACAAATGAAAAAAAGAGGCTCCTTTATATGTGAACAAAAATCTGCAAAAATGTTTGAATGCATTTGTGGTATTTTGTCAGAAATTTTGCATCAGCAACAAATACCCAACTAGTCATTGCGTAAAATAATTATGCAAACAAGTCTAATATATTACCTGCCCATATGCAAACATACAGCTATTATACCCTGACAAGCAATTCTCCACCATGGGCAAGCCAACCATTCTAAAAAGTGTCTCCTACAAATTCACCACGAAGTATAGAATCGTAAATAATCTATTTAGTGCAACACGTTTTGCAAATCGAAGAGTGTGTTTGTTCTCTATGGACCTGGTCTATATTTTCACATGCTACATGATCAAACATAAATGGGGTCTCGGGCTGCCCTATCCAGGTGATGCATTGTGCACTCTCTTGCTTCAAGCATCTACTGTAACCATATGTACCTTTCTCCATGTTATTGAGAGGACGCACTCGTATCAAAACCTGTAAAAGATATTATTAAATTAACATAATAAATATATAAAGAACTTGACATATAGAGAACAATGCAATTCTAAATATTCCTAGATAAATTGAAAGGAATTTAAGAAGAAGGATGCAATTTGCAGAAAAGAAGCTTACTTGGACATTGTGTTCCATCCAGAAAGATGGATCTTCCTTGAGTTCAAAATGGGGCACCTCTATCGTATTAACAACAGTGGCAGAATTACAAGAACTTGGAATCCCTTTAGATAGTGCGGCAAAGTTGGCCATCCTAGCAGCCCCACTGGCCAAAGGCCTAGAACCACTGGCTAGACAGGGGCCAGGATTTGGAGGCTTGCTTACACTCTTAGTGGGCGTGCTTTGAGTCGAATTACACTCTGAATAACTTGAAGTGGCCCTTCCCACCATCCTAGTAGACCGTGGTGTATTCATATTCTCCACCGCCCTTCCCTCCTCCCTCAACTCAACGGCACTAGAACTCGAATAATAGTCACTCTTCTGGGCCCAACCAAAGTGATTTTTTGACACGGGCCCCTGTTTTTCTGGAGTGGAATGCAGCATTGTTGAATCTGACTTCTTAGACTTTGGCTTATTGGGGGTTCTATCAGTTTTATTAACCTTAACACCACTCAATTTTTGATCTATACCACCTGTAGAATTCTGGATTGGTTCTTGAATTGCATATAGAGGGGGCCTCGGAGAATCCTTGATAATCTGAGGACCCAGAGAGTCCCTGGGATTTATAGGGACATTCTCAATTTCCTCTGCATTGGGATTCTTGCCGGAATTTCGGCGCAAAAATTTGAAATCCCTCAACATTCTGTAACCCCCGAAAATTAAAACAGAAATTATAAAAAGAAGAATGGGATATTTCAATAATTCTTAATTTCTTGGAGGTATACCTGTAAGAGGAAACGAAGAAAAGAGCTCCAAAACTACGAAATCCTGAAATTTTTTTCTCACTTATGCAGAATGAAAGAGCTCGTATTCAGCTGGTTCCTTGGTGGGATTTAGCTAAATCTTGAACCAAAAGTTTTTTCCATTTTTCTCTCAAGATTTCACCTGGATTCTTCGATGCTGAAGAAGAATAAGGGTCCCTCTCTCCCTCCTATCTGAGTAACGTGACAGCCTCAAAATTGTGAGTAAAAAGTATGGTGGGGCTCAAGATAGACGGATGAGATGAGATCTAGAATTTGAAATTAGGGAGCTGGCGCTTTGGGATTTTGAATTGGTTGAGGGTATTTCCAAAGAAACGATGTTTAATGTTAAACCTTAAAACGGCTATAATTTTGAATTATGTGGAAAATTATGTTGGGCCCATGTTGGCAAAATTTAGGCATTTAGCCATATTTGATGTGCATGGAATTGAAAAAAATAGGCACCGTTCCAGACGTACTCACTCAATTACTACACCATTTATTTACTGTTGATGTGGCTGGGCTTTGACAATTCAACACAGAAAAAAAAAAACCCAATTAAAAGGCGCCAAAACTCCTGTCATTTCTATGAAGGACCAGTGAAGAAGCTCCCAGCGAAAAATGGAGCAACTTGAAAAATTCGACGACGTAGCCGACGACTTGGACGACGACGACCACACGTCGGCGAACCCTTTAATTTCCCCCCCACACGCTGACGTCGAGACATTCTCTTACGAAGATGAAAGGGAAGTCGGCAACTCCCACGTCGACAAATGCGACGCCGTCGACAAGATGGGTAAGATGTTTTCAATTTAATTGTTATTATATTTTGTTTTTGAAGAAATGCTTCATGGGGAAGAAGGTGCAAAAATTTTCACGTGATTTAACTGGTCCGAGTCAGCAGCCGTTATGTTTTACTCTCTAAGTGCCATGTCAGCATCAAGTAAAGGATTATGGACAATTGTGTAGTAGTTCATCGAAATAGGTTTTTTTATATGTTCTGAACAGTATTTTTTTTTGTAAAATGTGTAGTTAAAACGTAAAAAAAATATTTTAGATCCACGTGTAAAATATTTTATTGTGAAAGTGATTAAAAACGAATATGAGAATTAAAAAGAGTCGAACAGAGGTATACCAAATGAGCATTTAAATTAAGCCCTTATTTGGTGGCCATTATTTGGGAAAAATAATATTTTGAATAGTGAATTTTGAAGAGTTAGTGATTAAAAAGTAGGAAAAATTTTCAAGTTTACATAATATGATATTTTAGCCTTTGTTTGGTGGCCATTTTTTTGGAAAAGTGTTGTTTTGAATAGTGAATTTTTGAAGAATATGTGATTAAAAAAGTAATGAAAAGTTTTAGTTTACATGTATAATATTATATTGCATGAATGTGTGGTCGAAAATTAATATGTAGAAAAAAAGAGTTTTGAAATAATTGAGAGACAAACATGAGTTTATTGTGTGAGTATGTAGTTGAAAATAAGTATATAGAAAAAGAGTAGTGCTATGCGCATAATGGTTAACATAAGGGCCGCTTGGCGGCCTTTATATGAAAGGCTATGTGTACTTTTAGCATAATTCATAGAAAAAAAAAGTTTTGAAAAAAATACTCATCAAATAGGGGCTAAGAATATATTCGATTTATGCATTTCATAAGATTTACAAGTACCAGCACCTTTTCACAATTTCTTTCCGTTTACAAACAATAAGGTTTATAAACTCTTTCCAAGCCTTTGTCCGATCCTCATTATTTACAAAATACAATTTTCTCTCTATTCTTTTCAATTACATATTTTTTAATAAAATAATATTACTCGCAAATCTAAAACCTCACTTTACTTTTTAAGCACACATTCTCTATCGATCATTATTCAAAAATGTATTATTTGTCAAATAATGGGGCTCAAACAAACGCAAATATACACTTACGATGTAGTACTAATCAGTTCGAAGTCATTTTTGTAAAGGTAAAAGATTAAGGTTAATTATATTTGCACTACAACTTTAACTTTTTGCATCATGACTTCTGTTCGTTTTAGCACTTATAAATTTTTTTGTCGCATCCATTTCACCAACCTTCTATTAATTAGACAATGTCATCTTCTAATAATAATTTTCGTCTAAAAATTATGATAAGAGGGTGTATAAAGATTTATTTACTCTTAGTATTCTAAAAAAAGTAACAAATAACAAATACAAAAATACGATTAAATATTTGTCCCTTATTTTAAAGCAAGCTAATTGAATATTTTGATAAAAATGTCATCAAGAAATATATGTGATAATTAATATAGGATTGAGGATAAAAGTGCAATGAAAAGTATGTAATGATAACCCAATAATAACTAACCAAGAGATGAGTAAATTGATTTTTTAAACTTTTAAGATAATTAGTCTCAAACTTATTTAATACACAAAATATAAATGCAAAGTATAATACGAGAAGTAAATATGCAAATTTGATAATTTAAATCAAGTATGGATATAGCACATATAAATAGCAATTTAAAGTAAAGTGTAATAGTGTAAAGATAAAAAGCAAATTTAATGGGGTTCGATACACAATGTATTTTACGTCCCCGTTATCAAGCTCTCCATCACGAGTAAGGTCAAATGCACTATAATGGTAACTTACAAATAAATAGTATCAATCTTTAAGTGACTCATAATGAGGAGCACTTATTATTTCGTGACTTACAACAAGGAGCATTTATGCTTAACAATAATCGAGTTTTCATAAGACTCTCGAAACCACAAAAATGATAATTTTTCAATTGAAAGAATTCTCTTAACAAATGGTATAATCAAGTCAAGTATTTTGAGAGTTATGATAACACTTCAATAGATAGCAAATAATAAAGTTCAAGTGTTTATGTTGTAAACTTTGATGAATGATGGATAATGAAATAGTTTGTATGTTTGTATCAAAATTTTCATTCAATGATCTCTCTTAACAAATTATACAAGTTAAGTATGAAAATAGATTTATACTTCAATATAAGTGTTGTCAAAGAAAACATTTATCTATAATTGAAATGAGATTGTGAAATTTTCTTGCAAAATAGAATTCTTGATGAGATGATGAAACTAGCTTTGTCAATCAATAGATTTTTTGTAATAAATTAAATAAAATATATAATCAAGTAAGCTCATTGATTTTCAATATATATACTCTATTAATTGCTATTGTAAGTTGTTGAAATTAAATGCAAAAGAGATAGTTATTTATAGATCAAAAGATTGAAAATCAGGAAGTTTATGTTGATCAATTTCGGTCGACCGAAGTGTGGATATAGTCGTTGTAAAATTCAACCCGTTGAAATTTCGACCGGTTTATACTTTGGTCGAGCAGATCGGTATATAGATTTTGAAATTTAATTTTCTATATCAAAATATTCATTTTTCCAAAATCATTTTTATATCAAAAACATTTTATGCAAGTGATGAATTATGAAAAATAGTTTGAACTTTATGCACTTGCTAAAAATCGATAAGTTAATACCTTTACATATAAATTGAAATTTCGATAAACAATTTCTAAATTCTAATCTTCAAAGTTCTTGTTCTCTTCGAGTTTCTTTTGATTGCTTATTCTTCAACGAATGACGATTTGAGCCTTTGAATGTTTAAGAAGATTTATTCATGAAAAACTCAAGAAACAAGAATTGTTAGAAATATAAGTGTATTATTTGTTATAATCAAAACAAGTGGAGTTATATTGAATCATAGGTCAACATGTAAGTAAATGTCAAAAACCTTCAATGTAACTAAAATGTGACGTGTTGATAAATAATTGTTGTGTGAATATAGCTAGTTAAACACAAATATTGTCTAATTGAAGTCAACTTGTAGAAAAATATATAAATATATTATAGGTTTGATGAAGAACTAAACCGAATGATTGAAAGTTCTTTGGTTCCTCTTGGCAATAGTTTTTTATATTTTGCCTTGATCGTTGGATGCAACGGTACTACATCGCGAGGAGAATAACTTCTTTTTCATAAAACTTCATTAATTTATCGCTTGCTTTGCATCTCACTCATCAACAAATGAATATGTTGCGGTGCCCATTTTAATTTTGTCTAGTCATCAATATCTTTTTAGATAAATAATAGTTGATAGGATCTGGGGACAATAGCACGATTCTTCTTGGAGGAGGGTTTTTTGCCTGAGTGGCACCCAAAAAAAGGAAGCGATGTAATACTTAGCCCTTGTTTGGTCTCCATTATAATTTAATATATTTTTCCCTCATTTTAATTGCACATTCTTCAATAAAATAATATTACACGCAAATTCAAAAATTTTATTTCTTTTTAATCATACATTCTTAAAAAAATTAATATTTCAAAATACATTATCCCCAAAAACTCATTATAATGGATCCCAAACAGGGGCATAGTTTCCATATCCTTCTAACTCCGGAGAAAATGAAGTCAAGATATTCTAATTTAGAGGGTGTTTGGTGGAGATTAAAATTAGATTTTTTGTGGATTAAGAGAGAAGTTTTTGTGATGTGTAGTTGAAAAGATGTGGGACTCATGAAAAATGTAGTTAATATTGATTGTTTGACTTTAATTTAGATTAAAATCAGATTTTATTTCGTCTCAAACACGCCATTAGGAAACCATTTGCTTTTGAATTCATTTCCTATATTATTTGAATAACATATTTCCAACTTTTGCTTCATCATAAGAGGGGTTACTTGATTCACTAGTCTTTCCTCCAGGCTTCTAAGCCAAAAGAAAATAAAAATAAAGAAAGGAATATCGAATAAGCGCTAGAGAAACCTAGAACCCATGGCGAGTTGAGGGGGCAAAAGGTCAGTTTGGACGCTCATCTCGGACAACGATGGGGAATCTTGTGTGGTTCAAGGTCTTCTCGATTCTCCCTCTACAAACAAAAAATTATCAATGATTGAGTCATTCGCTCCCGAAGGGAGGGAGAGTCATGATCTGCCCACTCCTCCTTCCTCTGGGGACCTTTCTAGATTACGAGACTCCTTGGTTGGTGCTATGAGAAAGTCACTCTAATAGCACTAGTTCCAATTAAAGTGTAGAATACAGGGAAATCGGAAGCAAAGACTTTGAATGATAGGCCCGTAGAAGTGACATCAATAGTTGAAACGTTTTTTTTTTTTCGAATAGGGATGACTGAAAAAGGAAAGGTCCACCAATGACGATAACTGGTTCTTTTTAAGACTGGCAGTTTAGTTCAACAATCAAGTTTGGCTTTGACACGTGGAAAGCCATTCATTGGCTCTATATAAGTTGAACATACATTCCCCGTATCTCTTAACAGAGAATATAAAAAATGCCTTACATGGTATATTGAGCATACCATCAATGACGTAGAATATACAAAATGCTTTACATGATGAAAATTATCGTTGAGCATTATAAAATGGTGTATCCATACGCTCAAAGTGTTCGTAAATTATTTAAACTATGAGCATGTTTGAAAAGTGCTCGTAAATGATTTAAACTATAAAACTATAATATATTAAATCTCACATCAAGTGAGAATAATTTTTTGGACTATTGCAACCTTACTAAAATTTAATTATTTCAATAATATCTTATTTTTCGTTTTTCAATAAGTATTTAACTTACAAAACATAATAAATACTATAATTGATTTTTAATTAATTAACATTCACATTCACATTCATTTAATTAATATTAAGTAGAATTTCGTACACATTGACGTTTGTGTCCCTATTAATTGACGTTCATGTCTCTGATATTAATTTTTAATTAACTAACATTCACATTCGCATTCATAATATAATAAATATTATATCAAGTGAGAATCATTTTTAGACGATTATAACCCTACTATAAATCAATTATTTCAATAATATCTTACTTTTCGTCTTTAATATGCATTTAATTTACACACTGTAATAAATACTATAATTAATTCATAACATTCAGATTCACATTCATTTAATTAGTATTAATTATAATTTCACATTCGCATTCGCATTCACATTCACGCCCATATCCCTATTATTAATTCTAAATTAATTAACATTCAAATTCACATTCATTTAATTAATGTTTATTAGAATTTCACATTCAATAATGCAGTTTAATAATCACGTCCATATATGCTGATTAACATCCAGTTTCACTTAATTAGAAATTAAATTATATTCATTTAATATAAATGATTCAACACTCATTATCACGTATATGTTTCTTGGTATTAATTCTACATTAATCAATACTCACGTTAATTTATGTATTGTATTTTTCATTCATCTTCATTTATACATATACTTGTAATTCAATACTCACATTCAAGTATGTATTTTACTATTTAAGTGCATGTATAATTATTAACATTTATTTTCAGGAGCTTGCATTTTTCTCATATTTAAATCAAAATGGTAAATGAATGGTCAAATATTCCTTTCATGGCACTTATAAAATATTTCAGAATAAGTGCAATGCACGTTCAACTCTGACTAGTATAGACAAATGAGTGATTAGATAAGTATTTTTGGATCTTTTGAAATATATGAATAAAAATGACTAAAATATTCATAAATAGTTTATTAACACGAGCCTAACATAGGCCATATCATCTCCAAATTGATTATCAAAAATAACTCTAGATGATATTGCCAATGATACATATTACACCCCTGTTTGGTAGAATTAAAATCTATATTTTAATTTAAGTCAACGTTAACAATTAATTTTAATTACATATTTAATGTGATTCATAACTTTTCAATCACATATTTCAACAATTTATATCAAAATATACTGAAAATCTAATTTTGATCCCCACCAAATAGGAGTTATATCCTACACTGACAATGTTTGATCTCATATTAATAAGCGTGACATAAACAAATTCATTGCTGAATATTAAAATATATTGACCAAAAAATATATGGCATAGACGGTCCATAACAAGAATTATCTTTTTTACATTACTGCACAAGATTTATGTGTTACCGATAGGTAAATGTTCATTATTAGTAAGGATGTAAGATTGTTTCATAATAATTATATCCGCATTATATTTTTTTAATGACATCATATTTCAATCGGGATGAAGGTTCCCAAATTTTGCTAAATTTTATGTTATGTTCTTATCTTTTCTTTGTTGCATATTTACCCTTAACTTTTAGTTAATTAGTATATCTTGTTTTTGACGATGATATCTAACCAAAAATTATTTTAATGTACATTAAATGTAGAACATATATTTTGTCAAATTTTTGTATCTCTTGTTATTTTGCTTATTTAAAAATAGAAGCGACAAATAAACCTTTTAACACATTCTAATTTTCGACGAAAATGATCATTAGAGATTAGATATGTAAATTAATAGAAGATTACAATAAGAATGTGAGAAAAAAATGGAATATAAGTACAAAAATGAGTAAAGCTTAATGAAATCGATTGCACCTAAAATATGGCGTGATTAACCAAAAAAAAAGTGGTTTATTGTAAATATAATTACTCTTATTCACAATTATTTGATTGCTTACATTTATTAATATAATTACTCTTATTTTTAACAAAAAAATTGCTTGCTTTCATTCTTTATAGTTAAAACTACACATAATTTCTTATTGTATACTTTGATTCTCTTTTATGTTCAATTTCTGTTAATAAGCGCCCTACCGAATACATACTCAACCTAAAAAATTAAACACTGTTAAAATACTACCAACCTGTTTGGGAGCCATTAATTCCACATTTTAATGAAAATATAAATGTTACAACAGTAAGGTGAACAGTGATCCAGCCGCAATATTTAAATGAATGGCAGCCGTCCTTTTTTAGTTTGAAATGTCAAAATTGTCCAATTTATGAAAATTGGATGCAACAAGTTAGGGGCATTATGGTATTTTCACCAAAAATTTTAATTCACTGTAGATAACATGGTCAAACTTGGCTGCCAAAGTGGAGGCCCGTCCAATGTATAACGATTGAATCATTAATTTTTATTTTTGAAGAATGGTGTCCAAACAGGGGCTACATATATTTTCACTTAAACAAGAAAGTTTCATAAAATAAAGATTGCTCGAGTATCAAGTACAATTTCTCATGAAGTCGAGCTTCTAACAATAAGACTACATTTTGTAAAACATATGGATGTATAATGGAGATGGCAAAAAAATCCGTTCAACCAGTTATGGGCCCTGTCCCGAATGGGGTTGGGATTCCCGTCTAACTGGGTAAACATGGCTGGATGGGATTGGGGGTCATTGCCTCGAATCGGGTACGTAAAACATAGTTCTGTTACACTACCTACCTCATTTAAAATTAATTTGAAATTTAAGTTTGTTATCAAACAAAAAATTTATTACAAGTTGTTAGGGATGACAAAAAAACTCGACAAACCCAATACTTGCGGGGCCCTCGCTCCGAACGGAGTGAGGATAACCCACTTAATTCGGTATCAGGGCGAGGACAGAGCGGGAAATTTTGCCCCAGTGTGGGGACGGGGACGGGTAACGGGCCGCCTGCCCCGTTTAATTTTTTTTAGAATTCAATACTTTAAATTGAAAATTTCATTAGTTCTAATATAAAATGGTAACTAAAATTATTTGTTTAAATCTAATGAATATGGACAATAAAAATAAATAAATTATTATTTTTTTTAAAATGAGGTAGTAAACGGGGCAAGGATCCCACCCTCCTCGCCTAGCTTTAAACGGGTAACAGGACAGGACGAGGCTAAAGACAAAA
>CAIGRB010031053.1:0-15569 GCA_903798255.1 Fraxinus quadrangulata | reverse complement strand
CCCCCCCACAACACCCCCATCCTGAGGCTTATGCAAACAATTGTACTGCCTTTACATCTCTTTTATTTTTCAGTTCAACGCGGCAGCTGTTTCTTTGAAAGAGGGATCTATTGGCTCATTAATGGTAACTATGCCTTGGAAGGATGGTGGTTGTCAAATTGAGGTGGATGAACTTGAGATAGTGCTTACTCCTCGTGAGACAAATATTTTTCAAGGTGAATCAGAAACTACTAGTTCCTGTCAAAGTAACAAGAATAATCTCAGCCATCATTGTAGAAAGCTTGAGAATGATGCAGTTAATGGAGAATTGGAAAATGCTTCTGTTGATGTTCATGAAGGAGTTAAAACCATTGCCAAGATGGTAAAATGGTTGTTGACTAGTTTTCATGTGAAAGTTAAAAACCTGATTGTAGCGTTTGATCCCTCTACATGGGAAGAAAAGAAAGAAGGATTATGCAGAACTGCAGTACTTCGAATTTCTGAAGCAGAGTGTGGAACACAAATTTCTGAAGATGCTTCTCCTAGCAGTGGGAACGTACTACATAACTTTCTTGGTTTAAGTCAATTGACAAACTTTGTAAAATTTGAGGGAGCGGCGATTGAATTACTACACATGGATGATGTTGATCAGACACCTCCTCAATGTTCTTCTGTGACACCTATTGGTGACTGGTTTTCAGGAAACCATTCATTTGGTTCCGTGAATACAATTATTACTGGGGAAAAAGGAGGTTTTTCTGGGAATCTTAAATTAAGCATACCTTGGAAAAATGGTTCTTTGGATGTCCACAAAGTGGATGCAGATGTTCATATTGATCCTCTAGTATTAAGAATTCAACCTACCACCCTCAGATATGTCATTAGTATTTGGAATTTGTTTAAAGGTATGGGTGCAAAGAGTGAAGGTCATAGTGGAGCATCGAATAACCATTCATCAAATCTGGACTCTTGTCTATTTGCTTTTTGTAAGGAGCCATTAGGCAATGAAGGCTTTGTTACTGGATGCAGTCCTCGTGCAGAGAAAGAATTCGCAACAGATGCTCTGCTATCAGAGTCACATCTTATATCAGATTGGGTGAGTAAAAAACAGAAAGACAAAACTGAAGAAGAACCAGACTTTGAGGCAAGGTTAGTACCCAATTTGGCATTTTAATTGGTTGTATTTAATAAATAATTTAGCCCCTCTTTGGTGTAGCTAAAAATTCAGATTTTTAGTAGATTTTGACAAAATTGATGAAATGTGTCGATGAAAAGTTGTGGGTAAGAACATGAGAACGATCTAATGCCCCCTTCGTCTCATAAAATGTGTAGTTAGAATTAATCGTTGACTTTGACCCGAATTTTAATCTCCTATTTACATTGCACCCAACAAGGCTTTAATATGATTTCTTTTTAATGCAGTACAATGAGGTAGAGGTTATATATGTTCTAAGTCATGTTATATGTATCTGTTAACATCTAATCCTCACCCCACTGAGAGAAGATTAAAGAAGTGAAAAGGACATAAAGAGAAGAAGTGAATTGAATAAAAGCACTTTGCTAAGAAAATCTCTCTTGAACTAGTAGTCATATTTGGAAAAAAAAAAAAAAGAAAAAAAAAGAAAAAGGGAAAACTGGTGATGCATCTAAATTATTTCTCAAAATTTCACTTATCTTAAAATTATTTTCACATCTGCTGGTTCAAGATATTCAATTAGTCATTGAATCATCTTTATGCATTGGCTCTGCATAATTCCACTCTCTCCCTCTTTTTTCTTTCAATAAACCACTGTTGCTGTTGATGTTTAAAGAAACCATATCTATAGTTGTCCATTTGAAGCAAAAACTTCTATACATTATCTTTAATTTGTCTTTCAATTTTACTTCTTTAATCTCATTTGGTTTCAGGCGATACTAAAATATTGCCTGCATTTGTAACTGATTTATTTGCAGCATGGACCAGTTCTTTGAATGTGTTGATGAACTGAGAAATTCACAGTCTGCTTTAGGGAACAGTGGTGTGTGGAACTGGACAGGTTCTGTGTTCAGTGCAATAACTGCTGCATCAAACCTTGCCTCTGGATCTTTACATGTTCCCTCTGGTATGTGCTTCACTGAATGTATGTAATTTGTTTCGTTCTTTTCCTTTTTTCATATGAGGAGCTGCGGCCGCACTTAGTTTTGATTCTTCGAGTGTTGATGCTACAATTTTTCCTTGCAATCACGGAAATGTTCATTTGGTAGATCAAAGGTGGAGTCATTAAAGATAAATGGTTAGAAGTGGACGATTAAGACGTTCCAAGCATGATTTTTTAGAATCACATGGTTTCAATCAACATAGCCAATTCATTCAACTATCAAGCCTATCAATGGAGTAATGGACCCAAGGAAGTTTGGACCACAAACCTCCTTAGTTAATTAATGAATTAGTCTTGGTGAATTTTATGCCTCTCTCTCTCTCTATTGAATCAGGATTACATTATGGAAATCCATAAAATCAGGTTGGCTAGTGTCTGGTTATAAATACTGAACAACTTGGTTATACCTCGCGTTCGTTGTTGATATAACACCCTCAGATGCTGTTGCATTCTAGAGATGGAAGTTTCCACAGTTGAGGCTTGAACTCTTTAAAGTTATTATTCAAAGACATTTCCCATTTTTGTATTTTAGGCGACCCCAAATTTTTTTGGGAATAAGACGAGCATGTAGACACATACTTCTTATAGGTAAGCTCATATACCCAAATAAGACACCCAACATGCTCTTAATTTTTTGCTGTTTTCACTTTCCAATCTTTGTAATTTGATTGGAAATGAATCTGATAGCACTCTATTGTCCAAAGTATGTTTTTAGAGGATGTGTATTGACTTGGAAGTTTGTGGCAAATCCACGTGCTTATAGAGCGCGCTGTTTAATATATTGGTTTATAGTCCTACAGCTGCATGAAAGTTTCATTGTCTGAGAAACTAATATGTTTTTCTTCCTAACCCTTGGTGCAGAACAGCAGCATGTTGAAACCAACTTTAAGGCCACGATTGATAAAATATCTCTCCTTTTTTCGTTCACTGATGAAGACCAGAAGGATTCCTGGAATGTGAAAGATGCTCAGGCTAATGATGATCATCAGTTTCATTATTTATGTGCAAAGTTCACAGATCTATACTTTATCTTCCAGGTAAATTATCGTTGGGAAGATAGTTCTCTTTCCTTTTTCTCCTCTCTATCCACATTAATTTTTCTACATTTACATAGTATTCCACCACATTAACGGCAATGTCTTGGCAAGATGAGCAGGCTCGTCCTCGAGAAACGAATTTTGAAGCGACAGTGTATCATATCGAACTAGTTGATCACTTTTGGGCTAAGAATGACTCGATGGATCTTAAGTTTCATGGTCACAATGGCAATTTGGAAAGTCAGATGGTTTTGATCCAAAAAATGCAAAATGGCGTTCAAAGTGCTCTTCAAAATTTTTGTGCATCAAGCAAAGATGCTTTCGATCATCCTTATGATTGCAGTGCTGATTTCCTGCGGAATATCCAGAACATGGATGGTTGTTGTCATGTGGCAAATCGAAAAGAAGTAGTCAGTGTAACTTTTCTCAAAACCTCAGGTGTCGGTCAGGGCCAAATCACGATGAACTCACTATCTCCTGATAGCTCACTTATGGGGCCAACATCTTTTTCCTTGAAGCTGCCCCGATTTATTATGTGGGTGAATTTTGGTTTACTTAGCACGTTGTTAAATTTTATGAAAGAAATGGAAGATTGTATTGAAACAAAGAGCGTAGGGAATTCTTATGCATCCAAGTTGCAAACCAACAAATTTTTGGGGGAGTCCAGAAAAGAAAGTCTGAGGGGTAATGTATTCCTCCAAGATGCAAGGATAATACTATGTTTCCCTTTCAAGGGGGGTGAATATTTTAATAGCTACATTTCTTGTAACCAGTTTATTGCTATGGACTTCTATTCGCCAACCCTTGGAGGGAAAAGAGTTCGAGCTGCTAAGCCAATGCCCGTCCCCACTATTTCCAAGAAAAGATATGTTATGGCAGCATCATGCTCCCTACATTTAAATTTTCCTGACCTTCATGTCTACTTCATTACCGCAGCCTCGAAAAAGAATGTTGAATGTGAATTTTGCAGTGGGCTTGAGTCCAGCTTTTCTGTTGATAAGATTATGTCTATTGCTCAAGGAACCGGCTGTCAGTCAGTCATTAGTATGTTTTGGCAGGAGGGTATCAGGAGTGTTCCTGGTATGGCAAAGAAAGCCAAGCTTTTCGCGGAGAATACAAAGAGAGAAGATAACTTTATAGGAAGGGACCATGAGTTTGCTTCTGTGACCACTGTTAAGAATATGGCAGACTTTGATACTTATACTAAACCAGAGATTATTTCAAGCTCTAGATTTATTTTGCATGCACATCTATCTCCTGTTACAATCAATCTTGCCAAATGTCATTACGAGAACTTACATGATCTCGCACATCAGTTGATCGATTGTTTCTCATGTACGGTTTCTGATCCAGGTGGCATTAACAAAGAAATCCCTCTGTTTCAAACATCCATTTTACTGGAATGTGACTCTGTAATAATTTCAGTTACTGCAGAAGCAGTAGGGGATGTCAAGCCTTCCATCCAGTATGAACTTCCTGGTTCTTGGCATAGTTTTGCTCTCGAAGTTCACAGGTTTGAGTTACTGTCCGTAGCAAATATTGGTGGAATAAGGAATGCCAGCTTCCTAAGTGTGTCCCATGGTCAGGGAAATATGTGGGGTTCTATTACGGAAGGTCTACCTAGAGAGTTTCTTCTGATCTCATGCAGTGACTCTTCCATGGGGCGTGGTGACGGAGAAGGTTCAAACGTATTGTCTTCTAGGCATTCAGGTACTGACTTTGTACAATTCTGGGATCCAGAGAGCGACGAGAATTATACTTCCATTACTGTAAGATGTGCCACTATTGTGGCAATAGGTGGTCGCCTGGATTGGTTGAATACAATGGTCTCCTTCTTCAGTTTGCCATCTTCTGAATTGGAACAGGCTGGTGATAACAGTCTGAGGCAGACCCATGGATCTTCGTTTCTTCTTAACTTGGTCGATATCTGTTTGAGTTATGAGCCATACCTGAAAAAATTGGAGGTTGAAGATGACCCCGATCCCGTATCTTCTCCCCAGAACATCGATGAAGTTATGCCTGAGCAGTATGTTGCCTGTCTGTTGGCTGCATCGTCTTTGATACTTTCTAATAGAGCTGTTGTTGATTGTCCATCTGTGGAGTATAAAATTATACTGCAAGATCTAGGTCTGCTTCTTTGTTCGTTATCTGAGTCAAAAGTTGTTGGTAATACTTACAGTGTAGAACATCTTAGCAAGATTGGCTATGTTAAAGTTGCACAAGAGGCACATGTTGAAGCACTTGTAAGGACAAACTGTCAGAATGGCCACATGTGGGAAGTGGAATGCACAGATTCTCACATCGTTTTAAATACATGCCATGACACTGCTTCTGGTTTAATTAGATTGGCAGATCAACTCCAGAAACTGTTTGCACCTGATATGCAAGAATCAATTGTGCACTTGCAGACAAGGTGGAATAATGTCCAGCAGGTGCATGAGAACAATGATGGTCGGACCTTGAGTACTAATTTTTCTCCACCAGTTTCTGAGACGTGGGGTCCAAGTGTAGACAAACAGAATGAACCTGGCAGAGTCAATTTGTTGGATGAAATTTGTGAAGATGTATTTCACCTAGATGGAAACTCCGATGGCCAAGCTAAATTTTTTGAATCACGTCTCTGTGCAGTAGCTGGTAGTTCTCGTGGTGAACAATGTAATTTAACTGTCAATGACTCTTCATCATTTTCTGATAATTTGCCCCTTGCTGGATCTGTGCCTGTAGTTGGACTGGAAGCTGGTGGGGCATCATTACAGGAAAACTTTCCCGAGTTCATAGAAGAATATTTCTTGTCAGATTTGCGTCCCCTCTCAGAACTGACTTTGAAAAGCCCGCCACCAAATGACATTCTTAAATGCAAGACTGGTGCCAAAGAAGAAGCAAAAATAGGAAATGGTCGATGGTATGGGGAAACCTCATTAAGAATTTTAGAAAACCATGTTTCAAAAGTCAATGTGCAGACTAATGTCCCGCAACTTGTAGAAGGCGAGTCTTCTAGCAGTGATACTGTATATGATGACTGTAGAAAAGTTGTAGGTTGCGTACTTATTAAGAATATGAACCTCATTTGGAGAATGTACGCCGGTTCTGACTGGTCCAACTCTGAAAGAACTGTTCAGCAGTATGCAGATAACAATGGGAGGGATACAACTATATCTTTAGAGCTTGTGTTGAATGCAATAGGGTTCCGATATGATATTTTTACTGATGGTGGAATATGTGCATCTAGACTGTCTCTCTCTATTGACGACTTCTGCATTAATGACAACAGCCATAATGCGCCATGGAGACAGGTAATGCTCAAGTGTTTGAACTTCAGTGCACTTACATATTTTGCCAGAAACTATTGTCTGATTTCATAATTTGGTTTGACTGCAAGGTGCTTGGTCTTTATCATTCAAAAAAATATCCGAGAAAGTTCTCCTCAAAAGCATTGAAGCTGGATATGGAAGCTGTTAGACCAGATCCTTCAATCCCCTTGGAAGAAAACCGGTGTGTTCATCTCGTTCCAGATTTTTTTTCCACTTCTTTCTCATTGAAGGAAATTTCTTGCAGTTTTATATGTTTATTTCTTGTTCTGGACTTTGTTTTAATAGCATTGATTTATTATTTTCTTTTTATTTATGGAATTTCATACTAAAGCTCCTTAGAAACAGAAATTTTCACATTGGTACCTGATGGACTGCAAAGATATAATTTTGCAGTACTTGACTAGTGGGAAGCAAACAAGTGTTCTTGCCGATGCATAAAGACCACCCCCGAATGGAGGAAAACATAGTCCCAGTATCTGTTCATTGACGTGTATGGAAAAGAAAAAAGAAGTCTAGGTGTAGTTATATGTCAGCCATGGCTCATAGTTGTTGCATTTTTGGGGGTACTGGAAACACTTGTGAGCTGTAGAACTATTGACAACTAGTAGAAGTGTAATCAAGAAAAGATCTCCAAATATTTATGGAACAATACGATGATTCAAAATTTATGTGACCTGAAGGCTGAAATTATAACTGATGCCTATATATATTTATCGCTTCCCTTGGGCTCTATAATCATGTTGTCATAACTATTGACAACTAGTAGAAGTGTAATCAAGAAAAGTTCTCCAAATATTTATGGAATAATACGATGATTCAAAATTTATGTGACCTGAAGGCTGAAATTATAACTGATGCCTATATATCTTTATCGCTTCCCTTGGGCTCTATAATCATGTTGTCATATTCTTTACTTTTTGTGAAACAGAAGCAGGGGCATAAGCCCTTGATAGTATATCCCTTCTTGTCTGTACTTGTTTCGTACATGTCTTAATCGTATCTGTTGCATTTTTCAAATTATATTCACCTGAATTCTGGATGTTTGGATGAAGTATGCACATCCATTCTTCAAAATCTCTCATCAGTTATGTGCTGGAAATTGAATGTCCTGTTAATTCTTAAATCCAACATTGACTTGTATGGTTCTTTTCTTCTTATTATCGTGTTTCCTTCTCCAGGTTAAGCATTGCTCTACTTCCTTTGCGTCTGCATCTTCATCAGAATCAGCTTGATTTTCTCATTAGCTTCTTTGGAGGAAAAAACTCACCAGCTGATTTATCCCAGAGTGCTACTTCTCCTGGACCAAGTGAAACAGGAAAGTCACCAAAGAAGAGTGCAAATCTAAGAAGCAATACCGTCAGTGATGAGGCATTTCTTACTTATTTTCAGGTAGGTTGTATGAAATAATTTCTGTTGGAACACTATATTAACCTCAATCTTTATTAGGTGATGGTTTGGTACTTATGCCCATGATTATCTTATCAAGTGGACAGCGAGTGTTATTTTAATCAGAACTGGTCTGTTCTGTATTATCTGTGCCCTGATCTTGATGCTGTTGCTTGGAATATTTTTTCATCCTTGCCCAGAATTAGATCTGTGCACATTAGGATCATCCCTTACACAATCAATATCCCTTTTACTGGTGTTTCTTTTCTGCAGAAATTTGATATTCAGCCCGTCCTTATTCGAGTTGATTACTGCCCACACCATGTCGACTTGGCTGCATTAAGGGGTGGGAAGTATGTGGAACTTGTTAACCTAGTGCCTTGGAAGGTACGTTTCTGGTTCATACAGGCAATCTGATAATGCCTGATTGCTTAATTTTCGATGCACAAACAACATAGCTGATTATGAAGCTTTGTGTCAAATTAGTTTTGGGCCAATGGCAACAGCCATGTGGTTAGTCCATGTTAAAAATGAATTTTTATCAAACTGCAGATTAGCAGGATCTCCTCTCTTCGTAAAGCCCCTTCTCCAGCACATGCACACCATGAAGAAAAAAACAAAATATATAAATATGAGAAGAAACGTCAAAAAGAAAAAGGAAATCAATCTGGCAGGGAATTGCATCTAATGAAATTTATGCAAACTATTTATGATCTGCATCTTTTCTTTGTTCACCTCATGTTTTGTTAACACATTTTTGTGCTTGGATGGCTATATTACCCATGTGGACTCTTCTAACTTGCCAATATTACTATTCCCCCTGAATTTTCACCAAATTTCTAATGGCAAATTAATCAGGATAAGCAGGATTCATCTAATTAAATTTTTTAGTGAATTTGTGGACGAATTCTCTGGTTCAAATAGAAAACTGAGTCTCTTTGAGTGCAAATCTGTAAGAGTTGTAGGAAATACTCACTCGATCATTTTTCTCCTGAACCTCTTAATTCATATTAATTTCTGACTGTATCAATTCTTGATCCTTGTTATATGTAAAAATCCATTCCCTTCCTGACTCTTTTTTATCGTAAATGTAGTCTATAAAAACCCATAAATCAATCTAGAATAGCCATGTTGCTAAAACCCATAAATCAATCTAGAATTGCCAGCCCTTGTAAAGTAATTGTTACATTTTTTGAGATCCATCCTATGTATCAGTAAAATTCTATGCATAATGCATTGGAATAATTTGGTCTCCAATAACTTCTCATAAATAGTTTCAACCATCTCAATCTTACCTAGCATTATTTTATTGAACTCACTGCATTACTATGGCAAGAAACATATTTAGAACATTTATTTGAAAATGAAACTAAAAATGCAAGTTCGTAAAGTTTTCTGCTCATTTTGAGATTTGAATCTTCAAATGTTAAGCTCCATTTGCTATTGACATCTAGTACAGGGGGTTGAGCTACAACTCAAACATGTCCAGGCAGTTGGTGTTTATGGCTGGGGCAGTGTTTGTGAAACAATAGTTGGGGATTGGTTGGAAGATATTTCTCAAAACCAGGTTTTTTGATGCATCTGATAAATATTTCTGGCATAGGAGTAATGTCATTTATGAAATCATAGGTATTGACCAGTCACGGATTCTGCAGGTTCATAAACTGTTAGAAGGCCTTCCTCCTATTCGGTCATTGGTTGCTGTTGGTTCAGGTGCTGCGAAGTTGGTGACTCTGCCTGTGAAGAGCTACATGAAGGATCGTAGGTTACTGAAAGGAATGCAAAGAGGTCAGTGTGAAAAATGACATTTTTGAATTTGTTGATGATAATGCAAGTTTCTTGTTAAAGAGGCAAACTCTTCAGCTCTACTTCCCTTTCCATGTGGTTTAGATGTGTCATAGAGTTTTGTTACTATGTGCAATCTTCAGAAAGAAAAGATACTTGACTTTGATGAAGCGCAAAGATGAATTTCAACACGTATTTGTCTCTGGTATCTGGGAAAAAATTATTTCTTGAAGAAGTTGGTCTCAGCTTTGCATTAACAAACTCAATCTAGAAAAATGCATGTACAACATCTGATGTTAATTCTTTAAATAATGACCAATTGTTAACTATTTGCAATGGCTTGGATGCATATATTTTGAAAGGCTATAATGTAGGTATCATTTCTGGCCCCCCCACGTGCACGGGGTAGTCGAACTGTTCCTCACAGGTAAAGGTCTTCGGTTGTTAAATTTAATGATGAGAGTTCAATTGTAGTTCTGGATCCTTTGTGAGGTAATTAATCTCAGTTTGGTGAATTAACATGCTCGATAAATTATCTGCACACATGATGTTTGAGTTACACTGGTTTTCTTGCTTATTTTGATAATCACGTATATCTTCCCAACTCCCATTTTGCAAAACCTGTATCGCAAATAGAAATTGGAAAAAAAGAAAGAAGGATACTCTGTGTCCGCATGTATATTAGAAGCATTATTCCGATTTCTCTTGGTCAAATAGGACTGAAAAGAGCTTTGACTTATGCCCGATATATGAATTGTAACTGCATGTATTTAACAAGGCTTATGCATGCGTTGGGTGACTGGCACTCAATACAACCTTTTGTCACTTTTTCACCTGGTATAATTACCCCGACATACAATTTTTTTGAAGCCCCTCACGTACAATTTTAAAACCGAATACCCACTCTTTTTGGTGGAACACTGATTTTAAGCTCTTGTTTCAGGTACAATTGCGTTTCTTAGAAGTATTTCACTTGAAGCAATTGGGCTAGGAGTTCATCTGGCGGCAGGAGCTCATGATGTCCTCCTCCAGGCTGAGTATATTCTCACAAGTATTCCACCTTCTGTACCATGGCCTGTTGAAAACAGGATAATGACCAATGTGAGATCAAATCAGCCCAATGATGCTCGGCAAGGAATTCAGCAGGTTAATATTGCATCTCTTTAGACTCAGTTTTACATAATGTCGCTTTTCACTCTGTAAAGTTCTTAATTTCCAATTATTCAAATATTTAGGAAAATAATGGCAATTTCATCATTCAACTATTAGAAAAATTCAATTTGGTCATCCAACTAATTTAAAAGCAATTTCATTTGGAATATAAATCTTCATCATTAATTTTTTTGCTTCACTACTCACCTTATTTCACGGGATATTCTCACTAGTCAGAAGTGAAATGATGCCCACAATCCAATGCTAGAGGAACTGAATTGACGGAGTATTGCATCGGCGTGGAAAGTTATTTTCTCTTTACCTTCTATTATATTGCCATCTGGGATAATAGTGGTTGACTTTCATTGTTGGTTGGTGTTGGTGGTGTTGCGGAAGTTTGTCTTTATCATAGTTTTTAGAGGAAAAAAGATTAGAAATACAAAACAGAACGTTTTCCTGTATTTCCTTGTTGGACGTGAAGGAACATTTCTAATTGCATCCTTCAAATGCTTGTAAATATACAGGCTTTCGAAAGCATAGGTGATGGACTTGGCAAATCAGCCTCTGCTTTAGTACAAACTCCCTTGAAAAAATATCAGCGTGGTGCTGGTGTAGGATCTGCTTTGGTAACTGCCGTCCAGGGTGCTCCTGCAGCAGCTATAGCTCCCGCCTCTGCTGCTGTACGTGCAGCGCATTGTGCTCTTCTTGGCTTCAGGAACAGGTTCTCTCTCTCTCTCCCTCTCTCTGTGGTATGACTCATCACTTTCCCTCGTTTAGAACAAAATGGTGGTAATTCCTTGTATGTGCAGCCTTGATCCTGAGCGTAAGAGAGAGTCTTTGGAGAAACACTTGGGGAGAAGCCAGTCTCAAAAGAATTCAAACAATAGATGTGAACCAAGTCAGTAAATTTACTCACATATGATCACATGTTATGGTTGATAACTATTTATTTATGCTATTATTTTCTTTTGACTGCTTGTAAGTAACATATTAATGGAAAACGAAGCATTCAGTCTTATCATAGCCAATCTAAAGTCCCATAGCGGCAGAGGAGAACAAATAATTTTGAACCCCTCTATTTGGTTGTTATGGTGACTATTCTTTGTATCTTGACCTGCATTTCATTCAGGTAGCTGATACTTTATAATATGCACAATCGTACTCTTATTTTTGCTGTTCAGTGAAATCTAACTTGACATATACATAACAAATATTACATAATAAGATGAGTCAAGTAAAGAATGCAGCAGGAAGATAAATGAGCGTCCAAGTCTGATCAAGTGGATAGAAAATTCATCAAACCATCTCTCTTTTGCCCATATTTTAGATTCAGTAACTCATCGTTGAAATCCACTGGAAATCCTTTTTAAAACCGAGCATTGCATTTCTTTCGAGCTAATTTATTTATATATCTTTCCGTGTTTGCAGGTGTAGATAATGTACATATAGGAAGTCCTTTACCGAAATTTTTTTCGTCATCAGAAGAAAAATCTGAGAGTGATGTAATTACGCAGTTGGGAATTTAGGTTTTAGCACACGAAATTTAACCTTGTAAATATTGTTGTTTTATTGACATATTTAGCCATCTTCTGTTGTAATATTTGTGCCATAGTTTTGATCTCTGTTAACATTTTTTTTATGCTATATAAGTTTGTTTGAAACGATTCACCATTGTATAATCTTACAGTCAAGGATCACGTTCCTTACTGATGATTTTGTATAATATGTTTCAATTTTAGTTTGTATGAACCTTTGTTCAGTGTGTTTTTAATCGACACTGTTTCGAATAGAAAATTTTTGGAGAATTTGTGGTTAAAATATGGCAAAAATTTTGGGTCTACGTTTAGAATATTTTGTGTAAAATATTTTATATTCTATGAATATTGTTGAAAATGAGTACGTAAAAAAAAGAATTTTAATTTAAAGGTTATCAAACAGGGGCTAAGATTTTTGTTATTTGTTTCACAACTTCCGTTTGGAACCATGCTGGGGATTTGGGAATTTATGCAGTAAATTTCATGTTGGATGGTTCAAGGAGATTAAACAATCAATCATGCTACATGTATCACTTTTTACACTGCGCGACGTGACAAGAAGTTATTGGACAGTTTTAGAAAATAAACAATTTGTTCACCAATCAAATCATGCCAACTTGGATACCGTTAAAAGTGGTGTACACTTTTGATGTACAAATGGCTTCTCTTAAACAATAGCTGCATGAAAGAACTGTGTTGCGATTGATGGCAGCAGAAGAACTCGAGGGATAATTCTTCTATAATGAATTTCTAGTTAACATTTGTCAGTGTTGATGTAGTTAAGATCAAGGTGTTAAATGAGTCGAGCCAGCTAGGGCTCAGATTTTTTGTTTTTTGGGCTAAAAATTGCTGAAACGTCAGCGGCTCGCAAGTCAACTCATCCGAGCATGTGAGCTGTTTACACGAATTTTTTGTTGCTCGGCTTGCGTCCCTAGCTTGGCTTGCAGGTGGGGGCAAGATGAGCCGGCGAACGACTTGTCCACTTTCCACCCCCAAGTGAGATCCACGATCGAGAATTTCTTTAATGAACAACAACCTTGTATATAAAATTATAAATGAGTTGGATTCACGCAAGTACCCATGCAAGTGTACATGATTGAAGACGTGCTTCGTAAGATTTGGAACCTATCTTAAAATATCGAGAGCAGTTTATTACTACTTAATGTTATTACATCTTGATATTGTCTCACTGATTATACATAGGGAGTTAGTTCTGAAACTCTGATTACTTCCGGTAGCTGCAACAATACACAGCAAAAACACATCACACACTAGTGAAGAACTAATATTACAAAGTTAGAGATTCTAACTTGACTCCAAATTAGCATGCCTTATTGAATATTCATAGTACGGTTCATCATGGCCATGAACTCATCTGAATCAATGACACCGTCTCCATTAGTATCCACAGCTCTCACCATCCTACTGCAATCTCTTAGGCTACACCTTTCCCCGAGCTTACGCAGTAACTCATAAACTTCTTCGACAGTTATTTTCCCGTCCCCATCCCTGTCAAATGTACGAAATGCGCTCTGCAGATCCACTGTCTTCACTCCACCTCCCTTCTTCTGCACTTCCATGAACTCGTTGAAATCAATGAATCCATCGCCATCCAAATCTGCAACCTCGAATATCTTCTGCACTTCTTTGGTAAGGAGCTTTCCGTTCCCAATGGCTTTTAGTATCGCCTTATATTCCTCCTGCGAAATCTTTCCATCTTTATTGGTATCAAATCTGTTGAATACTTGCTTCATCTCTTCTAAAGTTGGCGAGTAAATGGGCAATAAACCCGAGTTTTGTCTGTCTCTAGAGAACATTCTTGAGGGTTTCTGCAAGAATTTCTTCTTTGAGAGGTAGTGTTGCATGTCAAGAAAACTCAATTTCGACATCTTTTTTGCTCTCTCTAGGGCAAAGGCTTCTTCAGACTCGGGTTGGTTTCAAACAATTCCCAACTGAAAATATATACAATTATAATGAGAATCTTGTCAAAATTAGAAAGTAGGAGGATAACCTAGAATATTTTTATTTTATTCCCAAATTTTTTTTGTCAATGAGCAAGGAATAAAGCATAAAGTGCAAAAATTGGTTTGAGAATTGAAAAGATAAGAATATATTCTTACGTATGCGCAACTTACATTATTGCATTTACTTGATTCTGTGGACTGTTATTGAACATGGTTATGGACGAGGTAATCTTTCTTAATCCTAGGCAACAAAATAGTAACATAATAATATTCTTCTGAAATAATAAGCTATAGGATAATGGGATGCATGCATACAAGACTCTTTTGGTATCTTTTGCCTCGATTTTATTTTGTGGGGAAATATTACGGAGTGGAGTATGACAAAATACATCTTGTAGACGAATATAAATCAAGATAGCATAAAGGTCGACGAACAAACTATGAAAAAGCCATTTAAGAAATAAAGAAGAGGTAATGTACGTAGAATAAATTCTTATTCTTTTCTTTATGGAAAGGTCTCAACGCATTTGCCCGATTCGTGTGCAGGATAAGGACTTCTGTGAAACAAATTGAAAATCATACGGTAATAAAGGATTCAACCAATACCTTTCTTGTACTGATTTTTATTTCTAGGTTAACAATAGTCGTTCGTCAATAATATAATTTTTTAATTGAGGAAGTTCAACATATGTCTTCAACACGTGTTTGAACAATTTACGATCATAAGGAAGTTTTGGACATTTGAGCTTTGTACAATATCTTGAAACTTTTATTTAACCTTTTCATCGAACATTATTCTCAAATAATAAGATGCTAGCAAATGGCGCCCTTTCAACGCATTTGGAGGAAAAATATGGAGAACAAAATACTCACATACATCCGTCGAATTGAAACATGTTGAAAACTGAAATAATAAAACCCTTTTGAGATAAGTAAACCCAAAAAATTGTACGCACTAATTTAGCGCTTAGGCACACATTAACTAGGTCTAAAAATTGGCTCCCAAAAAATAAAGAAGAAATTGGCGTGCCTTTTGGCTTCTAAGAGTATCTCCAAAAGACTTTTTAAACATGAGATACTCTTTATTTTAAAGAGTTAACATTTAAAATCATGCTCTAAGAGGCTTTTTAAATTAACATTTTAATTTAGAGAGTGTGTTTGACTCTCTAAATTTGGATAGTTAAACTCACTCTCTATAATTAAATATATTTAAAGTGTTTCAATTTTCAATGTAGGAAAATAATAAAATAATTTAAACAAAAGCTAATTAAAATAAAAGATA